>JABUQX010133609.1:45000-49609 GCA_015478945.1 Trachelipus rathkii
GGATTATAGCTTCTTTTCTTTATAGATATGTGTTGTCGTTGTCGCTCCATTGTGTGGCTTTATTCATCTGTCTGTCTTTTCTAGATTCTCCAGTTCCCGAACAGACTCGTTGTCCCCGGAACTTTGCAGGTACCCTTCGGAGGGACCAATGGGCTTATTCAGGTAAGCCATACTTCAGTGTTTATTTTTTTTTTTGTTTTCTGCTATGGAGCAACTTTAATTATATATCACATGCCTATTGTTTATTTTCAAACAGGTGCTATCAACGGGGCCTAAGATTCATTATTCTATTCACAGGGATATCATTATTCTATTCACAGTACCATCATTGCTAATTTTGGGGCCTGCTATTTGCCTTCATTGCTATTATTGGGACGCAATTGCTGTTATCATCCCAGCATCTATTGCTATCTGAGTTTTCTTCAAGCAGCTTATCATCTCTCAAGCTTTCGCTGTATCAGAAAACAAACTCGAACATATCAGTCACTTGTAGTGCAACGTCAAGAACAACAAAGCTTAGTAACCCCAGATTGTTCATGTTTGCATCCTACTTTTTGTTTTATACACATACTAATCTTCTTGTTCCAGGTAGTAACTAACCTTTACTCTGGAACTCGACTCGACCATTTTATTTATCGGTTTGTAGTCTAAGTTTATTAGAACAAACCTACAGTTAACCGATTTCAGAATTTAGCTTTGTCCTCCCCATAAGTTTGAATTAATAAACGTCGATTTTAAAAACGCTTTGTTTTTCCCTCATTGACAAAATTCAATCTGACCTTACCTCTTCAAGGAGGATCGACTCACAGGCAGGAAATTCATCGATTGTTGCAGGGGAAATGATTTAGATTATGCAGGTAATAATAATGCGGTAGTCGTTAGGATAAAGCTTCGTTTTGACGTCTTTTTTGAGGCGTGGATGACCTAGTGGACTAGAGCATCGAAGTTTGTTTCATTAACTCAGCAACCAACGGAGTCAACGTTCAATCCGCTGACCGAGAAAAGTAAAATCTTCAGCGATAATTCATTTATATTTCTTTATAAGCCTGGCAGCTTACAACTTCTAGAAGCAGGGCGTATTAAAGAAGTGGAAAAAGAAAAAGAAAAGAAGATTTAGAAGAAGGAATAAGAGAAAGAGAACCAAGAACAGCAGCACAACGAAGGATTTGAAGTTTGAGTGCTGGTGAAGAGAACATTTGTTCAGAACATATAATTTTAGAAATAATTTCACAACAAAATTTTTATAAAATTTAAACAAAATTAAAAAATTAAAATCTATTTTAATACAATGGAGGAGCACCAAAAGAGCTTTAATCTGTGATTCTTTTTGATATAGCAAAGTTATTAAAGTAATAAATGGGCCAACATCATTTGAGTTTAAGTTATTTATTACCTAGAATAAAGAGCCAGTCATTGGTGGAGTCAAGTATTATGATCAAGAAGAATGGATCAAGCTTTTCAAAATGAGCGTCCGGTAGCTCAGCTGTTAGAGCATTCGCCCCGCTAGCGAAGGGCAAGAGTTGCGTCACTGGTCGGGCGATCTGGTATTGTATTCTCTTTCTTGGCTCCGTCTTGCTCGAACCGAAAAATTAGAGCACCCTCTAAACTGGAATGATTTTTAAGTGTGTAAAAAAAAATAATGCGGTAGTCGTTAGGATAAAGTAGCTTTCCGTTGAGCAAAAGTGGTGGGGTAGATTGATCAAGTAACTGACTAACTGACTAACCTCTTAACACTTAGTAATAGTAATAGATAGATAGTAGAAATACTAACAGACTAATTTTTCCTTCTATCCGTCTATCAGAATTAATCCATTATCAAATTAACCCAGTCCCTTCTAGCTTCTGAATTTTCGTCGCTGTATTAGATTTCTGATTGCACTTTTCTAGCTTTATTGCATGGTTTGGGGACTCAGGCTCAGTATTAATCCGGGATTTCTTTTAGTTCGGGAGCACCAATATATCCCTAGCAGTTTAATCCAAGTGCACCCTCACTCTCCCCCACATACTCTTTAAATTTAGTTGGCGCCCGAACAGGGACTGCCATTTGTAGAAGTCAGTGTAGGGATTGTGCCAGCAAAACAGGGACTGCCACCTATCAACCATTATTATGGCAGTGAGTTACTCAGCACCTGTAGCTGGGAGCTGCCGCATTGTAGAAAGTCATTCGGGTATCAGTAGGTAGATACCACTACCTGAATATTCTAACTCCGCGAACTCTGCAGCAAAAATAAATTCCCTTTCAAATCAGTCGTTCGAGTTCCAGGTATAGAATACAGCTCTTGCTAAAAACAGACTTAACCTCCTTTTTCCTTATAACACCTATCTCTTATCATCCTTCATTTATATTTTGTTTTTTTGTTTTTGTGATATATCTGAAAATATATATATATCATATATATATATATATATTTTACCTCTATATATATAGCTTGTAACTCTCTACACACTATATATATATATATATAACTAGCATATACTCATCATCCATATAATTAACCCAATAACGTCCTTAAACAGGTTTTCAGAATTGGGGGGTGATGGGGGAATGCGGGTGTATCATGGGAGCAGTAGGTGGTGGTTTGGTGAGCATAAGGTGGTGATATTGAGGGAGAGAGGAAATGCCTCCACCTGCTCAACTGAGATATGTTGAGGTTTATCAGAGGGAGGAGAAGATGATAAAACCCAACGAGGTTCTCCCGGTACCTGGGGATAATTCACCTCAACAAACCCAACAAAATCAGAGGCAGAGGATGAAGAGATCCAAAGAGTTCCTCAGCAGATGTCTGACAATGTAGACCCAATGAACCTACCTCTTCAGGAGTTCATGTCTACAATAACACAGGAATTTAAGTTCCTTAAACTGCAATGTTGCGCGCTCAGCAACATCCAATACAGCCTCAACAAACAGTTGTTCCTAATGTTGCTGCTACTCCAATAACAGATTTGCTTCCAAATGAGATAGTGTTGATGAACTTAGGTTCACCTGTATCTCCAACAGTATCAGTGGCAATGGGACAACAGTTATACCCAGGAACTACCCAGGATCACCCTCTGACTTAATATACTCGACTCACATAACGCCTCCCATAACACAACAGACTGACGTGACTAACAGACAGCAGTACACTAACTTTCCTTATTACAGTGGTATAAATGATCCCTTGACTTCCAGTACTTCAGAGACACGTTTCCTCAGCTCAGCGCAGTATGCATCTTGTCGACACCGGAGCCATGTGTTGTTCCTCTCAACCACAACTGACCTATATTCAACTCTGCAAGAAAACCAGAAACCAAGCACACTTTACCTGCAGAGTAGATTGGACATTTTTGGAGCATCATAATATTGCTATTAAATGCAATCTATTCTTTCTATCTAGCAGTGTGCAAGAACTCACGAAAAGTCAAAGTGGTTGAGAGCCTGGAAAAATTCAGTAGCTAGAAGGCAGATCAGGATTTGGTTAGTTATTTCGCTGATTTTGAACAATATTGTTCTTATAGCTATCCGAATGCGCCTCATCAGTGGTTAAGGTTGCTAGGCAGGCAACTAGGAAAGAGCATTCACAACTTTTACCAATTTGTTCCGCCAAAAGGATGACGGGCAAAAATTTGTAAGGAAACATTACTGTGTCAGCAAGAGAAAAATGGAAGTTAATTATAAGCTGAAAGTTTATCCCACTTCAGCTTGGACTCAGTGAAAGCGGAATTCCGCCATGTGACTCACTTGCTGGGAGCATCTACTTAGCCTATTCTTGGATTAAAGATGAGAGAGCATGACTCTCTCCTTAATTACTTTTCTTCAGAGTCTTCTCATATGTTGAAAAATGGATATCCAGATTACACATTAAACTAGCAAGGAGGAGAGATAGTAATGTACTGAGTAACATGGCGAAAAATAGTTGCAGACTCCTATGATAGAGACTACAACAAAGGGAAGAACGTAACCGCCTCTACTAGCTGCAGTACATGCTAGTGGCTTTGCTTCCTGATCAGCCTAAAAGACTTAGACCAGACTATTAGAATAGATGTTATTAATCCAGATTGGTCAGATGTTTTGTCAGGTTCACCAATCACAACATTCCACAATCATTTAGCTCAAAGCAATTCACCGCCAAACAGCCACCACTGGCGCAACCAGCATAAACATGCCCATCCCTCTTGTCAGCTAACCGCAGGCGTAATCAATTTAAAACACTTACACTCCGACACGTCACAACGGGAACACTAACAGAACCTCGTTTGTGATTACTGTGAAAATGTTGGGCACGTGATGGATGAAAGTTACAGTATCTTTAAGGATATGTTCCATATTACTTGCAGAGAAGGAGAGCCGCCATGAGTCTGGAATACCCAGGAATCCATAAAAAGTCATAGCACTTCACAAATGATCTCCAAATTCTGGTAGTGTGTGTCCATTTTGCAAGGGCCCACATGCCAGAAACTGTCCACAGAAGACACCACCGCGCAATGTACAATGGACTCAGAGGTTGCCTAGACAAAACAGATCACCACAGGCCTCTGGTCAAAACAGGAAACATAATTCAACACACACAGACAATTCACACAGAACACAGACTAGCACATGTGACTCTCCAAGGCCGTAACGTAAGTT
>JABUQX010133611.1:0-5000 GCA_015478945.1 Trachelipus rathkii
ATTTTATGAAAAAAAGGTGATCGCCAGCAATATAAAGCGTATAATAAGTAGGAACCAAAAAATAGATAAAATAAACGCCAAACATGATAAAACATGTTTAGCGAACTCGATAAAAATAAACCTCGGTCCGACGTTTTTCATGAGTCATTTGCCTTCAGTTTGTATCTGGACGTTGAATGTGAAGTGTGTGATATTAATATATTGTTGATTATATATATATATATATATATATATATATATATATATATATATATATATATATATATATATATATATATATATATATATATATATATATATATATATATATATATATATATATATATATATATATATATATATATATTTATATTTTTTTTTTTTATTATTATTATATATATATATATATATATATATATATATATATATATATATATATATATATATATATATATATATATATATATATATATATATATATATATATATATATATATATATATATATATATATGCTATTTATATATATATATACGTTCAAATTGTTTAATTTCACTTACAGATCAGATACCTTAATTAAAATGCCACGAAATTGTAAAAATGATCCAAACAAATTTTGTTACATTTGTGGTGAGGTAACGTTGAAGTCCCAAATGAGGAATATTACTCCCTTAATAAAAAAAGCATATAAACTTTATTTTGAAATTAAGCTTGGTGATCAAGATAAATCTTGGGCACCTCATATTTGCTGTGCGTCTTGTGTAACATTACTTAGTGGTTGGCTTAACGGACAGTCCAGACATATGCCATTTGCAATTCCAATGGTATGGAGGGAACCAAAGGATCACGCAATGGACTGTTATTTTTGCATTACAAAAATTGCTGGAATAACAATCAAGACCAAGAAGACCATTAAATATCCAAACCTACCTTCGGCTATTAGGCCTGTTCCTCACAGCGAAGAGCTTCCTATCCCTGCACCACCTGAAAATGTGAATCTCCTGTCAGAAAACTCCGACGAAGAAGATTTACAATTACGTCCAGAAAATGACGACTTTGAAGACCTTGATTATGATGGAATGTCAACAGAACCTCATAGAATTAATCAGCATGAACTCAATGATCTAGTTCGCGATCTATCATTGTCAAAGAAACAGGCAGAACTATTGGCATCTAGATTAAAGGGTTGGAATCTCCTTGAGAAGGGAACTACAATTTCCTCTTATCGGCGACGCGAAGAAGAATTCCGACGCTTTTTCTCGGTAGACGGCAATTTAGTGTATTGTACTGATGTTGATTCATTAATGAGAGAATTAGGAGACTGTCATGATCCTAAGGAATGGAGATTGTTTATAGATTCTTCTAAACTCAGTTTAAAAGCAGTGTTTCTTCATAATGGAAATGTGAAACCTTCGACTCCTATTGCCTATGGAGCCCATATGAAAGAGACCTACAACAACATGAAAATTTTGTTATCGAAAATACGATACGAACAGCATTCTTGGAATATATGAGGCGATTTAAAAGTTATAGCACTTTTGTTAGGTCTCCAACAAGGATATACTAAATTTTGTTGTTTCCTATGCGAGTGGGATAGCAGAGATCGCAAAAATCATTTTGTCAAGAAGCAATGGCCTAAAAGAAATCTAATACCTGGAAATAAAAATGTAATTTTTCAACCACTTGTGAAACCTGAACTCGTATATCTTCCTCCTTTGCACATCAAACTCGGGTTAATGAAAAATTTTGTAAAAGCGATGGATAAAAGTGGTCCAGGGTTCCTATACGTAAATAAGAAATTCCCTAGGATCAGTGAGGCTAAAATTAAAGAGGGTATATTTGTAGGCCCACAAATAAGGGAGCTAATGAAGGACCATCACTTTGATGAAAGCTTGAATAATATTGAAAAACCTGCATGGAGATCCTTTAAAAAGGTCATAACTGGGTTTCTAGGCAATATTAAGGCCGACAACTATGAAGAACTAGTTTCCGAACTCCTTCGAAATTATAAAGCAATGGGATGTAACATGTCCCTAAAAATACATTTCCTTCATTCACACTTGGACTTTTTTCCTAACTGCAATCTAGGCGCTATAAGCGATGAGCATGGTGAGCGATTCCACCAAGATATTTCAACTATCGAAAAACGTTATCAGGGAAATTGGAATCCAAATATGCTTGCAGACTATTGTTGGGGACTTAAAAGGGATGTTCCTCAAGCAAACTACAGTAGAAAATCTTCAAAATCTACATTTTAAATTGCAGAAGTATATAGGTGAGTAAATTAACTAAAGCTTATCATTTTATAACAATATTAAATTTTTAATTTCATATTACAAAAAAACCCTGCCCGTTACAACAAAATGGTATGCAAATTCGGAATCAGCGCACAAAACTCCATAAGAAACACCCATTTTTACTCATTTAACAGACAAAAAAAGTCAAATTTTGCCGTCCAGTGTTATTATTTTTCTTATTACTAAAAATTAAAATTAAGAGACTCAAACCATCTAAACATTTCAAGGGGTTAAAACCCCCTGAACCATCGTGTCTACGGCCTATATATATATACATAAATATATATAATATATATATATATATATATATATATAATATATATATATATATATATATATATATATATATATATATATATATATATATATATATATATATATATATATATATTTATATATATATATATATATATATATATATATATATATATATATATATATATATATATATATATATATATATATATATATATATATATAGATAGATAGATAGATAGATATTCATTTTTTATATATATATATAAAATATATTATATATTATAGTATAAATACATATATATATATATATATACATATATATATATATATATATATATATATATATATATATATATATATATATAGATTATGGCGTACTCCAATTTTCTGCTTCGAGTAAGATGAACCAAGCCCAAGATATATATATATATATATATTATATATATATATATATATATATATATATATATATATATATATATATATATATATATATATATATATATATATATATATATATATATATATATATACAGGATATTTATCAGATTACATGCACGGCGATACGTACGATCGATACATTTTTATCGGTTATCGGTATTGCTTAGACAATTCCTAAATGTATCGAGTATCGATATCGCTCTATGCATTTTTCTATTGATGTATCGGAAAAAATGATAATCGAATCTCGGATCATTTTCCAAAAAAGTTATCAAACTTATATATACCGTATATATATATATATATATATATATATATATATATATATATATATATATATATATATATATATATATATATATATATATATATATATATTTTATTTTATATATATATTTATATATATATATATATATATATATTATTATTATTATTATTATTATATATATATAAATATATATTTATATATATATATATATATATATATATATATATATATATATATATATATATATATATATATATATATATATATATTGTAGATTTCAATGCAAGAGTGGGGAGGAGAAGAGACGAGGTGGAGAGAATGGTGGGACAGTATGGAGAGAAGATAAGAAATATTGCAGGAGAGAAGTTGATAGATTTCTGTTTAAGGAAGGGAATGAAGATCATGAATGGTTTTTTCCAACAGAGGACCTCACATAGGTTCACAAGATATAGATGGAACAATATCACAAGAGAATTCGATCAGAGATCTATTATAGACTATAAAATATCGTCTGATAGTAGGCTAACAAGAAATGTGAAAGTGATACCTGGAGTAGCAATATATATTCGGATCATAGATTATTGGTGACGGACCTGAAGGTGAAGACAGACAAGTTGCAGAATAAAGTAAAGAGAAATGTGATTAAAGTGGAGTCACTGAAGGAGTGTGACAAGAAAAGGGAATATATTGAAATAATAAGTCAGAATCTAGAACAATTAGAAGGAGTCGGAGAGATAGGGGGAGAAACAAGAAAAGTAAAAAGGGCAGCAGAGAAGACCCTGGGTAAAGGATGGGTAGGAGGAACGAGGAAAAGACACAAGAGGCGGTGGACTGAAGAAGTGAAGGAGGCAATAAAGAGGAAAGCAGTATTGATGAGAAGGTGGTTGAAAAATAGAACTAAACAGACAAGGGCCCAGTATATGGAGGTAAGAAATGAAACAGAGAGAGTGAAAAGAAGAGTAAAAGAAAAGGCAGCAAAGAGAGAGTTGGAAGGAATTATGGAAGATGTGAGGGCAAAAAAGGAAGAGGATTTTTAGACTGACAAAAACGTATAGAGGATCAAAGAGGAAAGTGTGCAATATCAAGGATAAGCAAGGTGAATTTTTGGTGAGATCAACAGACAAACAGGAGATAAACGGAATACTTCAAAGAACTGTTAAATGTGAATGAGCAGGTGGGGGATGGGAGGAGAAGAGATAGTTGAAGGAGGGGAGGATGAAGAGGGGGAGGAGATCACTATGGAGGAGTTGGAGGTGACTCTGAGAACAATGAAGATTCGGAAGATGGGATACCCATAGAACTAACAAAAGAGGGAGGAGAGAAAATGAAAGAATTCTGAAATTGTTCAATAGGTGTTGGAACGAGAGCGAAGTACCAGAGGGGTGGGGAAAGTCAATCATAGTTCCAATATATAAGGGAAAAAAAGATACAGGGGAGTGTAACAACTACAGGGTAACATTCTTGTTGGAACACTTGGCATAAAGAGAATACTAGAGAAAACACTGAGAATGGTAGTAGAGCCCAGACTGGGAGAAGAGCAGCACGGATATAGAAAGAACAGAAGCACGACGGATCTCTTGTTCGCCTTGAGAATTACGTTAGAAAAGGTATGGGAATATAATAAACGAGCATATGTAGCTTTCATAGTTCTAAGAAAAGCTTTTGATTCAGTGCCTAGGAAGGGACTATGGAGAGTGCTAGAGAGAGAATATGCAGTGGATAAAAAGTTGAGAGGAGCCCTGGAGAGTTTGTATAAGA
>JABUQX010133613.1:0-33341 GCA_015478945.1 Trachelipus rathkii
ATTTAATATTCAAGAAACAAAAACTTACGTACATTATTGAAATCTCAGATAAATGAAACATATACTACGAATACAGAGCATCCTTTGAATACTACATACTCGAAACCAGTGAAAAATTCAGAGGAAGTTCAGAGTTATGAAATGACTCCTGTAGCAGAGAAGAAAAAGACTAAAAGTATCACTGCTGAGGACTATGGCATAGCTGATCTTAAGAGTGATGATTCGACAGATGATGAATGTGCACCAAAGAAAAAAATTCCATCTTGGGCTGGAGGTACGAAACTAAATTTAGATATTGGATAGTCTAGTTTAAAATCTTAATTTTTTAATGATTAAATTATTTTTTCGTTTGTTAACAGGAAGTCAGTTAAGGAAGCAGTTGTTTTATCAAGAACATTTTCCCCCAGACTTAGATGCCATCTTTCCCCCATCTCAACTTCTTCAAATGCCTGACTTCTCGAAATTTTGATTAACACACCAAAGGCAGATATTCTCAGCACGGGTTTATTTACATAACGGTTCTACTCACATGGGAAAATCATACAATGCAGGTTTTAGAATTTAGTACGAACCATATTCCCCGTACTAGTAAAGGAGCTCTAGCCATCCCAAAATAGATATGAGAGGAAGTACACCGGAAAACCGGCCGAATGTAACATGAGGACTTATGGGTGTGAATAAAAGGTAGATGCTTAGAATGGAGGATCATACTCCATTTATCTAAACAATTGTAGTTATAGTTATTATTATGTAGTAACTTTCAAATGGTAGTACTATAAAAAATTGAATATATAAAATATACGCATGTAAAAAGAACAAAAAAGGCTGGACTAAGTTTGAGATGGATTCTAGTCAGCGGGCTTACGTTGTCCTTTGCGAGATGACAGGTTTGAAGAACACTGAAACGTATTCTAAAATGCTTATGGTTTACCACATATCCCCTGAGAATAGGGATTAAGGAGTTACTAAAGCAATTGATGAATTATATGATTCCAACAACTGGAGATACCATTAGATTGCAATATGTAATTGGTTGTTTGCTGTGATATCAGCAATATCGGATACTAGACGAATGCTTCAAAGTGTAGATGGGTTATTATTTAAGAACTTCTCATTATTAATACACTCATAATAATATTACCTCGTCATCCTGTATTCTAATTAGTGCGCTTATGTATATAATTCTTTAGAAGTTAGTATTAATACTGATAAGAATATGTACATTAGTTAGTATTATTTCCTGTATCATAATAATAGGTATTTATGATATAGTACTAATATGGATCTATATTATATTATGTGATACAATACTTCTTTATTTTATTTATTACTTAAAGGTGATTAATACTTTTATATGTATTTATACTCTTTATAACAAAAGACTATATAAGTTTTATATTTAAGGTTATCTAAAAGTGAGCTATATATACAATCATGTTAATATAAACAGCGATTTTATGTTACCATATTTACTACTTATTTAATAAATATATTATATTCAAATTATATATAAATATAATTAGAAAATATGTTATATCTATTCTTTACTGTTACCTTAATATTTCATAAATAATAAAATAATCCCTACCTTTATTTTTAAAATAAATATATAAGTATTGTAAAGATAAAATATTTTAGATATTCCTTTGCTATTTATATTTAACTCATCTTTTATGAACAGATGATGTATATATATATGGCTCCAACTTTAACTCCTATATCTTATGAGACCGAGGGATTTGTTCATGTTGTATTACAGGTAGCATGGAGTAGTTGTTCGATATTTTCCTAGGAGTATCAGTCTCAACATTGATACAAAAATCTATATCTAGAATTGTAGCAAGAAGTCTTGTATAATCACTATTTCTAGTAGAGGTACTGACCAGACACGCGGCATCACTGTGTATGTATCGGTTTACAAGGCGGTTATAGTCTATATAGGCCGGGAGTATGAAACAAAAGATTATGAGAACTTACAAACCACATAAGGCAATTTTCAATTCGATATTTAGATCTGACAGGAGAACCTAAATAGTTATTTCGATTAAATAGCAGCCGACAAACTTTATGTAAAGAAAAAAATAAGCTAGCAATTTTTACGTACGATATACATACACGAAATTGTGAATAAAAAAATGGGATTGTTGCATAAAATAAGTAAGTAGTTGCAGCTATCAATCTTGAGATGCTAGCGCTTTGATTTAAGCTTTTAGCCAACGAATTGATCATCTCGGAGGCAGATAAACGACTCTTACTTATTATAAAGGAGAGCAAAAAGATGCTCTTACTTATATGATTTGAGCAGTGAGTTCAATTATACTCTAAGTATACCTAGAGTTACCTATATCTATTTATGCATTTTAATTATATTAATGTATATTATATTATATTATTATTATATATTATAATATAATTATATATTAATATATTAATATATATATATAGTTATTATATTATATTATTTAATATATATTATCATAAATATATATATAATAATTAATATAATTAATTATATTAATAATAATAATTAAATAATATATATTATATATATATTAATTAATAAGTATATATATATATATATTATTAATAATTAATATATATAATCTATATTATATTATATATTATATATTATATATATATTATAAAATTAATGATTAATATATATTAATATATATATATATATATATTAATAATATTATATATCTACGTCTATTAAGTTCACTTCCTATTTCCTCATTCCTCTTATGCTACTTCACTTACAAGATACTGAGGGGTACAAGGTGCGATTACAAGCATAATATATACGGTAAATACATATAAAATATGACCATATTAGGATGAACAATAGTTAGTAACATACGTCGAAAATAAGAAAGTACTCCAAGCCCTATTACCCTATACTTAGAGCATACTATTATATCCTTCCTAGGTGGGGCGGGCTCTACGGCGTCAAAATTAATTTAGGTGAGTAGGAGCTCCCAGACCACAGAACACAATGAAAATAACCTGAATCCTCTAAATATATGCATTACATGGACCTATAAAGTTTATACCATATATAATATAAATAAATTATATATATATAACTATATATATATATTCTATTATATATATATATATAATATCTATATATGTACTTAATTAAGGCGGAAATGGTAATCTAACAGATCCCTCATGATATAGTGTGTCCAGAAATTACGCCAAATCGTTTAAAATGTTTAACATGGGTCTCACCATGGCCCAGGTCGGGCCACAACACATAGCCCCATACACAACAACTTCGCAAAAGAACTCGTTTAAGTTATTTTCATCTAGAGCTTTCCTAATCGGGAATCGGCATTACACCATATATTCTCACAGCCTCTGCCAGTAATACTCTAACAAACTAACAGCTCAATTTAACATTTTCACTAACACAGTCAGTATCAATCCTACACATAACACAGTACACAGAATTATCATCAAATCCAACTTATAATTTACTTATCAGTAACTCGTATTTTAATTCACAGTACCGAGTACGCGCACATAATCTCACTAACCACACACTTCATCTTACAATATATACAAATACCGACTTAAAACGCATTACCGTCGTTCACGTCTCAGTGCATATACAATTGCCCGCGTAGATGAGTCGTAACTCCATCTCCCACGATTGACCATTAACTTAACGAGATCCATCCTAAGCTATTTATCTGAATCATTATTATACTTACTAGCTACAATTTAACATCCTTTAACTCTATCTATCACGGGACTAAATAGAGAATGCACAAGTTACCTCATACATCATTATAATAATTGGTTAACTGTATTCATATCGACTTCTATGTTTATTAAATTACATACTTTACTTAATCACATCTTATACTATGCTAATCCCCTAAGATTGTCCCATCTGAACACATTGACTTTAGATCTATACTTGTATATTCTACATGCCTTCAAACGGGACCATCTACATTTACCAAAAAAAAAAGACTGCTACCATACAATAACACGGTAAACAAGAGAGCCATCCATTTGTCAGAGTTGAAGCGTCACACTTATGCCCATCGATCAAGTTGACCTTAGTACCCCTTTATCAGAACAATTACAAGCTGAACCTAATACTTTTGGAGAGGATTAAGATCGGTACTTCAATTGGCAAAAGCAACCATTCCTGCCATTGGCGATTCGTCACCTCCCGATTTTTATTGGGAATCACATGATATACTTCTAAAAAGAATTAAATAATTGAAGAAAAGTGAAGCAACGGGAAAATAGTCGCTCTTCTTTAGGAAAAAAGTTAAAGCCTTCTCACTCAAAGTTGTTAAAACTTCCCTAGCACTTTCCAATATTGAAACGATCCAGTTATGTTGCCTCTCATTTCGGCCCTTAAGCAAGTATTATGATAAATTTTGTTATGGTTACACAAGAGAAAAATCTATGTAGAATTAACAAAATCGTATCATTACTAACTAGGATGGGCCTAAAACGAGCACGGTGTAACACATAATTTTTATTATAAGAAGTCTAAATGCGAAAAATTTTTAACTTCAGAAGCTTAACTTTACTTTCTCTCCTTAGTGATAGCTCCTAGCCAGAGCACTGTCATGTTATAACTCTACTGTTCTTTCATCTATTTATTTTCTAAGCCATGACCGCTAAATACTGTGAGATTATTCCATACAAAAAAAAAACATAATTCTTTTTGTCTTTTGACTCTGATCTTTTTTTAACATTAACATCAACCCAAACATAACATTAGTTCATTCTATCTGAGCAAACGCATTGGCGTACGAGGAAGTACTTTTCTCTACTACCTATAAAGAAGAGCGACCGAATTATTCCCGTGTATTATATTGCTACCTTTTATCTATTATTATCGTATTCTTATATACAAGACCAGCCTCATTCTTACCATACCGTGATTCATCACATAAACATCCAGAAGGGTGTATCCAATCTCACCTGGTAACCGACAATCTCTCTCCACACTCTTCTGTACTATCAGTGACGGCACAGTACCAACTTACTAACACCGATCGTACTATAAGAACCAAATCATAAAAAGGGCAAACGGAAGTGTAGATAAAATTGAAAGGTAAGCGGGAGACAACCTAAACGCTAACGCCCATGCAAGTAAACTCATTCTCTATTATATACCTAATCACAATTCTAACACATCCATTTTACCTGCCATTTTACACTATACTACCTTATAGAATTTACGTTTCAATAACCCCCGCATCCATATACAATCATTGTAAAATACAACCAAGGAGACAATACTATATACAAGATAGCTTATCCTGTCTCTAATCTACCGCTATTATTCCCTATAAACCTAATTATCATTACCTATTTTAGTACCAACCTATCAATTTCTATATATCTTACTTAATAATAAAGTCATCAGATGTTTTCTTGAAAGCATTACATTATAAATACTTTATTATATTGATTCCATTTACATATGAATAGCATACATACCCACACCTTATTCTCATATTATACTATTCCTATTATACTATTCCATATTTAAGCTATTGCTCCTCTTATAGAACGTACGTATCACAGAATTCCATTCATCACTGTTGAGTACATACCTACACTTCAGAGCGTAAACCACCGCTAAATATTAATTCGTATATGATGTACTTAACTTCTATACCACTCATTTGCTATTGTGTATCAATTCATTTGTTCTTTGCCAATGTAAAATAATTATTAACTGCATCCAGCGAGGAGAATCTCTTTCACATAACCAAACTAAAAAACCAATAAAACAGAACAATTAATATAACAAACCAACACAAAAAAATCAAAAAGTTCAACACAAAAAATACAAGTCCAACGATACTTAGACGCATCTTTGGTAAACACAATCCGCATACTAGTCAAGATAAGAATGCTGACAGGGCACATGTAGAACTCTTTAGTAACCTTAATCCTGTTTCTCTATATAGGTTTCTACAGATGATTGGTACTATATGAAATTTATTAGCTAATAATATATATGTCGATTTAGTAGGTAAAGATAAGCAGTAGGCCTTTAGCTTAAGTTAGATATTAATCACATGGTTGAGAATTCGTATAGGAAAGTAAAGGCTTAAGATAGTGAGTCAAACTATAGACGTACCATGACTGGACACATAGCTTTAGGTCATATATATATATAATATCTAATAAGCACTTCTAAATAATATCAAATGTACTAAAAGACTACTATATAACCTAATATTATACTACATCATTATTATAAGTAAATACACCTTATAATATAATACGTGTCTATATATACCACCTATCTTGTATTTCATCTTCATCTTTTCTCACTACAACTGGGAGGTATAGGGTGCGAGTTGAGCGCGCACGCATACGCGCATCGAGAAAAGGGAAAGTAGTAAGACTTAGATCTGTACAAGGTCGGATAAAGAAATAAGGGTGGAGCCTTCTTAGCTATACTCACTTCCTAATAGTGATCGCGTTCTGTAATACTTATTAGTGAGAACTCGTCGCAGTCAAAAAATCCAACCTAGGGTTAGAGCTTCGCGGACGGACCCTCACTATGGCATATCGTCGGTAGTGTAGGGTTCATCCCTGGCCCAAGTGGGCACAACCTATGGCCCATCAACAAAACCCCGCATTCACGCTGCCTATTATGCACCTTTATTCTGCCTCTGCCAAACTCCATTTTCTCCTTCAGACATCTCGTTTACTGACTAAAATCCATTTTTCCGATCTCCCAGCCGGTTCTGATTCCAACACGCTACACTATACATCGCTTACCAACCGACTGTCATTGCATCTTTCCACATGAGCAACGACCCATCTTTCTAGCCATCTAATGTATAGTGCGATTCAATTCTTAGTATGTCTCGGACCGCGAATATTATGACCCCGCATACTTTGTTCTTCATCGATTAGTAACATAATGAACTCTCTAACTACGAATCTGTTGCTCGTGTCGCTCATATTGGAATTCGAATCTACCATCCTATTTCCTTATTGATATACAACGCTACTGTTACCTAGGGATCGCTACCTCCCACTATCTTCTAATGCACTTGTGCAACATTTTTGTTGTCATATGAGCTATCGAAGTCGGACCGAGCTCGTTGTTTTACAGATAAATGTTTGAGGTAATGGCCGAGTTCGATCTGCGCTATTGTACTTACGCTGAGCGTGGCGTTTCAACCGGGAGCAGAGATTTTACGATCGCTCAACCTTTTCAAACTGTCTTTTCAACACAAAGCAGATATTATAATCGAGCTGGCATACCCTTTCATTAACAATCAATCCTAATTCATATTTACCTGACGGGTAGCAATATAGTGGGATAGTAACAGCGCTCCCAAAATTGAATATCCGTTGGAGTTATCATATATTCCAGAAAAGACCAGAGCCCATGCCAGCGTGGTCATTTATAAATTGTGCTCTTATCATCGACTCTCGATTGAAACCAAAATTGAACCGCTAATAATAAATCTCCGCTTTGAAAGGAGAGGAGGAATGAATTTTATTGTACGCTGCAAGTTAAGCGCTATGCTCTTACACTTCGAAAGGTCTGGCGCGCTAATGCCTTCTGTTAATCGTGTTACATCGTTGCATCAATGTTTAATGGCCACTACGTCGCAAGGGTCCCCGCCCCATAGACCTAAAATGGACTTAGAAAAGCTTGAAATTTGTGAGCGTGGAGAAGAGAATCGCAATGAAACACGATATATGCTATGTTAAATTCAAACTTGCTCGCGCGGCTCATTATTTTGGATGCCGTGAGCAAACATTCAACCCCAGTGTCAGAGCACAGAAGAATTGAGTGGCATCGGTTTTGCATGAGAGAGTAAATATATATCTGACTTCTGGAGAGCTATGTGCAGGTATACGAACGTAAAAATTGGGAAGAGAGCATAGGAGTTTGTTAATATATATATTCGACACACTACTTTCAGAACAATGGAAGAGTTTATAGATCGCATAGCAGTTTTGACTCACAGTTATCAAATTTAATTATAATTGATTAGTTAGTTCTAATGTTTCACTTTAATATAGGATGACTCTCACTTAGGAACTGTCAGATCTGGTTTGTAAACAGTTTGGGACCGTAACTCGGAGGATAAGTAGTATATAAATTAGAATTCATCTCAAATTCAATTCACTGAAAAGTAGTTGTTATATAGATACCTAATAATTGCTTTTTGCTTCATCTATGTTGATGCGTGAAAGACAACTGAGAACCAAATACAGCATCGACATATAGTTTGATTGTATAACTCAAAAGATATAATCATGTATTCTCACAATTATTGTTCAGTTTATATTGTAGGCACATTGTCGTCAGGTGCAAGCTGAAGAAGATAATTAGAGAGACCGGTTTACCTCAGTAATCTTCAAAATGATTTCTGATACGATAATGTCGCGATTGTGACTTATAAAGTTGGCAATATTCTTGAGACCAGATGGTAACATGCTTAAAATCTCCAGGAGCTCTTTTTGCATAGCGCATTTAGATGTGGACGTAACCAAGCTTAATTGATTATGGCATTACAATACCACATTATTGTGTGACATGAATCCAATCCTTCAGGAAGAAAGAATACGTCTTTACGATTTAGTTGTTACATATATAAATTTAGGAATCAGCATGTAGTTATGTGAAGGAAACGTCCGAGGTTTTTTCCAATATTTGCGGTAAGTTGAATCCAAACATATGAGTAATAATCACGATCAATTGACATATGCGATGTCTCAGGTTTTATCGAGAGTCATAGTGATTATTGAAAATTTCCAGACTCCCCCATACCACTTCAATAAGTATATATTGATGGGAAGGTAAGATCTGAGTACGTGACTGCTACTGTATTAAAGAAAATACAAATTATTATTTTTTATAGTATATATTTTAAATATGTTGAGAAATGTATCATAAATTTTCTCTTAGATATTTCGATAGTAGAATATTATGAGGTTGAACCTATTCCGTGTACGAGAGCTTGTGTGAGATTGTGTTGCCTTCGTCGCTCAGAGTCTTGATTAATGTTTTAAGCTGAACTGCTCAGAATAGATTGCAGTGGTATGTGCCGCAGACATGAGAAGGTGCTCGGCTCTCATATAGAGCAATGGGTAGCTTAAGACACCTTAACAGTAGCGTAAGGGGACAATTTTTACGTTTGTGACGTGACTAATATTTTTATTAAGATTTTGTGCTAGAGTTCTTGGCAACATATCTCGATCAGCATATCTAACTTTCTCATACCTGAGCATATCTTACGTACGTTTTGCTGAGTTAAGCACTAGATCAGAGACACACCAGCTGAGGGCTATATTATATAAGTAAACAAGGAAGGAAAAGGATAAACATGTATGATCTCCGAGTATCAATATTATTGTATTATCTATTGATGAAATAATAATGTTTATCAAAAGTGACAAGTCTAGATGCGCTCATACATACACTACAACATCCTGTAACACGTCTCGAGAATCTTGAATGCTCACTATCTTTCGGCATGTTCTGTGGCTTAAACTACTTTCTCCCTACCTACTATGCAAGACAATAATTTCCTTGCATGTTCTTGCTTTACTTTTTGCTCCTAACGATGGAACAGGATTCTCAGCGTGTCATTCTGACTATCGTTTATCGATTAAAACTTTAAACTTTGAATATGCTCATCCCGTAGTGTGTTACCAGAACTTCTTTCAGTCACTAATCGCAATTTCTCGTTGATAGGTATACGTTAATACTATACTAGATGGTAATCTCTTCGAACGGATACCACGCAATATCACATGAGTGGGGGGTTTGAGGTACGCACAGGCCTGGCGGTATCCGGAGCTCCGCTCAGGAGACAGCTTGCATCGCAAGGTTTTTTGGGTGGGCAAAGGCTGGGAGGAGCCGGATGCCCGGAGCCGGAGGAAACAGATAAACTTCAGCTATTTTCCTTCAGAGCGGAGTAGACTGAGACGCAAGGATTAGACTTCGTGAAGAGAGCCTCAGGACAATAGGCCGAAATGACTCGATCTCATAGGGGCAATCATGGGAGCCCCAACCTGGAAGTAGCGTTGACTAGAGTCGCTGTATATTCTTACACTCTAGGGGGACCCGGAAGCGGAGCCGGAGCTCGTCGGAAGCCGTAAAAAACGAGGCTTGACTCACGGCTTACGAGGCAATATCAAAACTCTAAGTTAAATTTTAATTTTTCAATTATTTATGTAACCTACAGGTGTTTTATGACTAATAGTCAATATTCGACTAAATTCTGCCTATTTATTGATAATTCTTAATTATATATAATCTTATAATTTTTATTTTCAGCAGATCCAGTCCATGACTACTAAGATAATCGTTATATATAATATTATTCTGGCATATACCTTACTATATATATTCTATATATATAATATATATAATATATATAAGTATATATTTTAAATCGGGCTTATAGTTTGTATATATGAGGGGATTTGTATAAAGCGTTACTTCGTTTTTTTCCAGAAATTTGATTATGTATTATTTTATTATGCAATAAATAGACTAAGGTTTCGGACTACTCCTTGGATTGTAAACATCCTAAGACTAATAAACTGATCTCTCGGAGTTAGATGCTCTTCTGTCACCTCTTTTTTCCTAAAATAAAGAAATATTTAATTCAATGAACGTTTAATATCCTTAGAAAATCATTGTCAACTAAACAAAATCGAAAACGCTACACCGAATTCGAGTGTATTGTGCAAAATGTAGCCGTAATCCATCCACGTGGAAGGATGAGAATCGATTATGCAATTTCGGTCACGACAGTGTTAATACAGTATACTTCCATTACCAATAGGGAAAACTAGCTATATGCTTCTGATTACTCTGCATAAAAGAGTCACCTACACCTAACAGTGTACTAATCCACTTGGCATTCGAGGGTTGAGAATACATGCTCATTGGGATTCTTTAAATTAATGCGACATTTAAAACGCTATCATCGAGACATTGCTGCAATTGTTAAAAGAAAGGTGAAGCTAAAGGGTAATTAGAAACCTACCATTTGTTATTCTTATCAGAGAAATAAAGAACTACCATGTACGCTAAAGTGGAAACTAATTCTGCAGTTCGCATCAAAGAGGCATTAGATTAACTACTTCGCTTTCTCTCTCTCCCAAAGTTAGTAACACTACATCTTCAAAACTAATTTTCATTACTGACCGAGCAATTCCGTGTAAGGTTAGAATTAAATTTGGACTTTGCTTTAATGATAGTCGGACACCCATTACGATGGCTCTATAGTGCTATAACGAGGATTTAAGCACTGGTGTGGAGATATGGCTTAGACAACTTGGCAAGGCTCCCTTTAGACTAAAGGAAAAGTAGGAAATATTTGTAAACATAGTTCTACGAAGTCAAAAACAATAAAACAAAAATGTAAGCTTAAAATGCATAAAGGGCATGCGTTGTGCATCTTCTAAAAATCTGGTCCTTACACAAATATGGGAGCAATTGCTATAGAATTATTTTGGCAATGAAATTTTTATATTATAAATAATATATATATATATACGATATATATGTATATATATATATTCGTTATGCCAAATATATATAAATATAATACATTCATTATAATAATAAATAATACTTAATTTAATATATAATAACTTTTATAAATCTGCTTCTCACTTATTCGGCTTCGCTGACGGTTCTGTAAGTCAGGGATGGCCAAAAAATATCCGATAATTATCGAAATATCGATATTTGGCTCGATATATATCATTTTTGGGCGATAATTTCTTAGGTAATATATCGATATTTTTTCTTAATATCGAAAGCCGATATTCTTTTCAAAAAAAAATTATTTTGTAATGCCGGAAAAAATAAAATCTTATCCGCCCCTCCCTAAACCCTAAGTGATGAAACTCTTTTCCCCCCCATATTTCGTTCTTCGTTCGTCCCCCAATGTCGTGTATAAAATAAACCGAAAAATTGGGGTTTTAGATTTTTCGTCTTTTCGGGAACCAAAAAATCATGGCACATACCACATAGTCAAACTGTTCATATTATTATATATATATCATATAGTAAGGGTATATATATTTAGTAGTATAATTATAATTATATCATGATCCTAATGAGAATATTTGAAAGTTTTTCTGTTGTTTCCTCTTAAACAATTTCATGATTATGTGATACTATAAGAATCTTAGCAGTAAAAGAAAAAAAATACTCCAACATTCAGCCCGAAATATATTCAAAGAAATATTTTGTTTTACTGGAACATGTTAAAATAGAAATTCGGTAATTAGACATGAGACGCTAAGAATTCAAGTCTTGCTTTAGCTTAGAGTTGATCTTGGATAGAACGGGCATCCAAAATCACAATTGTATTAGCAGACGATTGAAAATTAAATAAAGTCAATGAAGATGAGGAATTATAAAATTGGTATAAACTGTGAATACTGATTTTTTGAATGTTAAATTTAATTTAAGTAATAGGTGTTTTCAGAATGAACTTGATAAAACTATGAAAAACTATGTTCCGATAACGTTACATACATTGCACACATACTTTACAGTTACAGTGCGTGATGGTCACAAATATCATAGAGCAATCTATAAGCCAAGGGCGAGCACAATAGCGAAAGAGCAGCACTGACCGACGGTCAGCCAAAATTATATCTGGAAAGTTCTAAAGAATCAAGCTGCTAAAGTGGCATCTTAGTCAGGACGACCGATGGGGAGAGAGTACAGTGTCTTAGCTCTAAAGTCTAAAGGCTTCTGCAACTATAAAAGATTATAGTAGTAAGCAGATATTCTACAACTAAAAGACTATGAACTTTCTCTCTCCGATGCCAGACTAACTGCGCGCACACAATTCGCATAGACTCACTCGAGAATTATTAAATTGCCTCACTGATGACTGACAACCCTTCATCAGGAAAACCAAGGTCATAATCAGAAGACTCTGACTGCAGGAAAATTTTTATCGACCGGATTTTTATTCGAGAGTGTATACAAATAAATACTTACAAATGAAAAGAAGGGACAGAACGAGTTACAATCTGTAAAATTAAAATGGATTTTTGTCGACAATTGTACTTTGTGAGTTTAGGAATCTTTATGCCTCACTCGCGGAGAACTGAAGATCTGATATTTAATAGCTAGAAATGTTAAAGGAAACTTAGGAAGCTTTAAAATGAATAAAACGCTATCAGAACATGAATCTGGGCGGAGTCAGATATTCAGCAGTTTCAGGCAATGGCTCTTGTACGAATTTTGTTAGATGAAGATGAGCACTCACGATTTGTCCAAGATAATGGGAAAACATTGGAGCATGCTCAAGCTAAAGCAAAGCGATTGAAAAAAACTAAAAACCACTCTACTTAGTAAAAGAACATTCAACCTAAGATATTTCTTGATAAAATACAAAGGAGAATTCCATAAGGTATTAGATGAAATATAATGACAATCGACAGGAAATCAAAGTTATCAGTTAAAGAGGCATCAATGTGCTATCGTACTATAAACATTTTTGCAAGTGCTGCTGCAACAATTATCAGCTTTGCCTCTCATATTTTCAAGTGAACTGTTGAGAGCTTATTTTCTGGCTTTAACAAATTATAAAAAACGTACAGGTACAAAGGACACGATTTAAGAGGATATTTTATTGGAGATGGTTTTAATTTTGTTAAGAAACATATTGTATTGATATAAAATTTTATATTCACATATGGTACGGCGCTGTTCAGAGAAGAAATTATATTTTAAAAAGTTAGGAAGAAAGTGAATTATTATATATATTATAATATTATTAATATATAATATATATATATAAATTAAGTTAGTATATAATATATATTATATAATTATATATATATATATATATATATTAATAGTATATTTAATATATATATATATTAATATATATATTATATATTAAAAATTACATATTATTGAATAAAATAATGTTATATATGTTCAGGCTCATAGTTCAACGGGGAATTATTTTAAACTTTAGGATTATCATTCAATTTCCAATTTATTTTCTTTAGAAAAAAAAAATAAATAAAATATATTACGTTACTGTATCACCAGTTCATTGTTCAATAGAGGAAATTAATTAAAATTTAGGAAGAAAGTGTACTGAGATTTCCTTTTCTGTAATTTATCCTTAAAATTCTTATTTATCATAAATATTTTCCTAAGTTTTAAATTCTAAGTTAATAATAGAGATGTCCTTAACAAAACTTTAATTTCATCATCAACCTCAAAAATTTTGTATCAGAATTAATGATTTTATGACTGTAAATGGAGAAAGGAATTATAACAAGGGGTCGGAACCAAAACCTATGAGCCGGAGGCAGGAGCCGAACAATTTTTAAAAGCTGGATCCGAAGCCGGAGCCGAGTCGGAGCCGCGTATAATTTTAATATGCTGGAGCCGGAGTCGTGAGGCGGTAATTTTAAAATGTGCTTGAGCCGGAGCCCGGAGTCGGAGCCGGGTAATTTAAAATGCTCTGGAGCCAGAGAGCCAGGGAGGTGAGTCGGAGACGAGAAAAAAATTTGCTGAAGCTCCGGCAGCCCTGGTTATAGAACTAAGAGCTCAATTATGGATATGGCAAGATGCAGATTCTTATCTAGAGAGACTGCTCTGTAAATCTAGTTTAATTGCAGATAAAAAAGTATTTCAGGAATAAGAATAGTGTAAAGTACTTGTAAAAACGGAGTTCGTAAGCTAGTTCTCCGAGAGAATTTTTTCACGGTCGGATACTTTTTCCCAAGCTGGTTTCCCCTTGAAAGTTCCGGATGTCCGAGACCGGAATAACATAACATATTTCTTGGTTTCGCCGAGGTACATTCTCCTACAATTATTCTACACCCCCCTAAGATTGTCCCTCTGAACACATGTTGAACTTTATGATATTCTTTATACTTTCTTTTCCAGACCATAGTCTCACTACTATACCATTAACACAGGAACCACATCGACCCAATTCGCACTCACTCTTAACTATTAGTTATGTTATAAAACAATTGTTCCGCGTTGTATTTGTGAGTACCTAAGGCTCCGCAGACCCGAAAATTGAGCATCTCTTGTAATATCAAACTCACGAAATCAATGTGTTGCTTTCAACTAATTTTTATAGTAATTAAGAGTCACTAATAGTCACACCCACGTTTTCGTACAAAAGTTTAACGCAAAGAAAATGGTTGTGTCACAAATTACACGAACATATACGTAAATCTTCTTTTCCTCGAGTTAATAAGACAAGTTTTTAAATGCAGTTTTTTTTTGTTATTGTTTTCGTAAGCATGTAGAGTGGTAAGAGTGTTCAACGCTCCGTCAGTGTGGAGAGAAGTCCGAATAACTCATCCTGGCAGAATTCTAAACCGGAACAGGAACTCCTGTGAGTTGGTTTACAGTTATGCATACCGAGTACCGACTAGTCCCCGTAATCATGTGTTTGTACATTTGTGCTTTAAGCTCTACTGGCGAAAGACATTGTCAAGACTTCTTTCGCAGCTTGTAGCACCTTACATATGTAATATTTTTGTGGAACCAAAACGATTGCGAATATTCTCAGGAATAGTTACTTTTGTTTAAAATATTATTAGCATCGAGCTGTTGTGAATGGACACGTGTTTTGTAATTATAACAAAGATATTAAAGTTTATATTACCTATAATTTAGCTATTAAGCTAAATTACATATGTTAAAGTATTTTATCTGGTGGGTGAATTCGCCATTATCCAAATTTTGGTGTTACTTATCTAAGCAAGCTTTATTCTTGAGAGCCTTGCAACTGAGATGTGAATATGGAAAGATGCCAGATACTTCCTAGAGTAGCAACTCTCAATTGTTAATCAGACAAGTTCTGGCATTCTTCGTAGAATGCTGTAAGATTGTAGCGGGAGTCGAATAAGAGTTCCTGGTTTCGGTCGAACTTCGTATTCCAAAAGGTTCTCCGAAAGTTCCGTTCCGGCCGGAACCAAAAAAATTGCTGGTTCCGGTACATTCTACATTAATACCCCTCGAATATCCCTCTTTTATTCTCTTTAGAATTGTCTCCATTTTTACATACAACGATTGAACTATTAGATCTAATACCATCTTTTTCCAGACCATAAGTCCCTATAACATAACTATAAGTAATCATTTAATCACCTATAAGAGTAACAACATACTCTCCTCAGTCGCTAAGCACAGTCTAGCTCACTCAAGAACTTAGTCCCTTCCTACATAATACAAGTACCTCGCCACTTTACCTCAGCCAGAAGTTTAGAATTGAGTCAAGCTCCAGCCACCTGTTTCTGCATATCACCATTCTTTCAATCCTTATCCAGGATTTAAATAAACTGAGCACATCTCGTTCTCTTTTCATTTCAACTATATCAGCTAATCTGATTTACCTTCTGAAGAACCTACTCTGCTACCCGCATATTGCTACCCTTATAACAATCTAACTGTCACATTTTTATCCTTCTTTTATATTTCTTGCATGTTTGCATTTTCTTCTTAGAGCGGGTCCAATTTACTTTTAATACTTTCTTTAATTACTATTTATGCAGTTATCCTAGTTATTCTTTATTCATTCCTTTATCACATTATTTTCGGGTCCTTTGACAGTATGAATATAATCCTTCAAACATTTAATTTAAGGTTCTAATTTTTGTAAGATTATATATACTAATGTCGATCTGCATATTTAGGTATTGCACCTCTCTCCATCTCTATTGCTCCATTTCTCCCCACATTTACTAACCATTTCCCCGCCAACCTTTCCCATCTCTAAATTCTTTCAATAACCTCCATACATAACAAATTGAAACCAAGAGACATAACGCATCCCTGCTCTCACTCCGCTATTATATTAAACCAATCACTTTTGACCCATTTATTCTTACATACACGCTTAACTATCGTCATACATATCATGATTTGATTCCATATATATATTATATATATACACTATATTCTAGAATTGATATATAATATTATATAATATATATATATATATATTATATATATCATATATATATATTATATATATATATTATAATAATATACTATATATATATTATATAATATATAATATATTAATATATATATATATATATATAATATAATATATATTTATATAGTATATATTACTATTAGTTCTAGCAATAAATACTTCTACGGCTGAAATATTGCTTCGTTCAATCTTCATTAACAACCTTTGTGAAAAGAGCTTGCCTGGGCTGAAGGAACATAAAGCCATATTTCACCATGGGATTTTCAAAACTTCTGGACAATGTTCTGATGTAAGTATGAATTTCAGTCCAAGGAAAAGATTTTCAACACTCCTTTCGATTACAGCATTATAATCAAGCCATCTTGTTTGGCTGTATCCAATCGGAGAAGGGAGTCACGGAGCTGCTGTATTATAATCTCAATCTCGACAAAATACGCAAAATTCCTTAAGCTCTTCTACTCAAACGGTATAAATGTAAAAATAGCCAATAGTTGTTCTACAATTACAGCTTTCAACATCAACAGGGAGGCAAATTTTCGCTATCCACATCTTGCACCCCGATTATGCAGCATACTGAGCGAAGAACATCCTGATTCCAATTAACTCTCATGCCCATCAGAGAGTAAATCTCAGCTTTCATAGAAATGAGGAGATGTTGGTATCTCATTTAACTTGCATGAGCCCGCGCCATTACAATTTTCTCCGTGTTATACGAGCCCGTTAACATGTAAAAACCTCGAACTAATCTTTTTTTTGTAAATCATAATTTTTAATTCAATCTATTAAATAATTTACGACTAGATGTCAGTAGATCTCTGAAGTGAGAGATGTGAAGGTCAAGGAGCTTTACCTGAATACCACGTATTGCTGGAAGAAACGAACCCACATAACCGGGATAAGCAGATTTAATGTCTCATCGGTTAAAAGTGTTAAACAGTGGGCATCTTTTATTTCTTGTCGTAGTTTCCAGCCTCCGCATATGGAGCCAAAAACATCTATTAAACATTTGTTTTCTGCACTTTTGTGTGTTAAGCAAAAGAAAATTGATTGGATCCTAAAGCATGTCTTACAAAATTTACTACGCGCAAATCTGCAGATCTAAACTTTTATTTCTCTCACAGTATATATAATATATATATATGATATAATATATTATATATAGTATATAATATATATCATGTATATATATTTATATATATATATATATTATATATTATATAATATTTATATATATATATATAATATATATAGACTATATTATATATATATATATATATATATACAGGGATGGCATGGAAAAAAATCAAATGAATCAATAATATAACTATATATATATATATATGAGTATATATATAATAATATATATCTAATATATATATATATATATATATATATTATATATATATATATTATATATTATAATATATATATATATATATATAATATATTATCATATATAATATATATCATATATATATATATATATATATATAATATTATAATATATACTATATTATAATTATATCGTAAATTCTGTCACAAAAATCAATGAAAAAAATTCAACTGATTTTTTTACTTGAATTTTTATAAAGAATCGTGATTATTAGGGTTGGGCACTGATTTTTTTGATTTTTTTTTGGTATTTTCTTTGATTTTGGATTCGTAACGTCACGTGAAATATATTTGCAAGTTACAAATATATATCGCGTGAACGGTAACAATCGAAAAAAAAAAAAAAAAAAAAAAAAAATCACTGGGGATTTTTTTAAAAAATCAAAAAAATCAGCCAAATTGCCATCCCTGTTATATATATATAAAATATTAAATAATATTATAATATATATATTATATATATATATATATATATTATATATATATATATAATATATATATATAATATATATAATATAATAATATCATATATATATATATATTATATATATATATATAGTTATATTTATATATATATATGTCTATATATATATATATATATATAAATATATACAGGATGGCACAGTTGAAAAAATCAATTGAGTTTTTTACAACGTTTTTGTATGCACTCTTGATTTTGTTCTGCTCCAATATCCTGGTCAGACTTTTGCTTTTGTTTGATTTTTTCTGTTTTTATATATTTTTTTAATTTTTTTTGATATTAGGGGATTAAATTTCAATAGCAATAATATATTAGAAAATAATAATATCATAGCAAGGCTAGTCTGTTTCAATTTTCTAACCATTATAAAATGCAACAAAAGATCAATGTTTCAACATGTTGTTTTTATTTCGATCGTAATATATTATCCAATTATTCAATAACCACCTTTTTAGTGTTGCGGTTTCATTGTACAAAGACTATAAGCCTTATTTAAGATTTTGACCACCTGTATAGGACCTAGGGTAAAAATTATACTTAATGCGAACCTTTTAAAAAAAATTTGTTACAAATTATATTTCCCGTGACGTCACAGATTCTCAAAAATCAAGAAAAATGCTTAATTTTCTAGTGAAATGCGATTTTCTTATTTAATTATGTTATTTTTTGGTGTCAGTCGGGTGGGATAGCGTCAAGGAGTCGTCATTACCAGGGATGAGTGATGGGCTCGGGCACCCCTGGTCTTAGCGTCGTAGCGTTTTTCTGGACGATGCGGGGCGCCGGGGCTGGCGTTTATCGACTGCGGCTGGTGACTTTGGGTTGTCTTTCGTTTAGCTGCGGTGTCGGCTTGTCTCCTGGCTTGTCCCGTGCGCTCCTTCGTGCGGGCGGGGGCGGGGGGCTTCGGCCGCGCTCGACCTCCGGCTTCCGCTTCCTCCTCTTCCCGTGGCCCGGCCCTCCGGCGCCCGGCTCGGCCCGGTCTTGCGGTCGCGCCGGTCGCCGCCTTTAGCCGGGCTTGCGCTCCGTTTCGTCCTGGCTCTACATCAGTTTCCGGCTCCCCTTTTCACCCTCGCCTTGCTCTCGCCGCCCGTCGCTTTTGCTGCGTTTGTCAGCGCTTTGGTCCTCGTTTTGTCTCACCCACCCGTCCCTCTCTCTCGCTAGCGTTTCGTTTGTTCGCCCGTGCTATCTCGCGTTTGCGTTCGTTTTGCCCACTTCGCCACATCGTCCCCTTCACCGTCAGCTTCCTTATTGCGGGTAAAGTCGTCTCTCCTTGCTGCCGAAATTTACAAGCTCGATCTTAGAAAAAATGTAACAAACTGGCGGAGGCGTGGTAAGGCATTTTGATTTCGAATGGTTCTTCAAATAAAATTAACTATAAATCCAATTTCTTCGAATCGATAAACCCATCACAATAGTTGATCAATTATTTGTCTATAAACATTTGTTTTTTTATATTTGTTATTCCACAAACCACGGTGTTCCTACACAGTGATTTCCAATTATTGTCCAACAGTAATTTTTCTGAGAAATTCGCAATCGTTTATGCACAAAATTCGTGCTCAACGGGTACATTTTCTGTCGTAGCGTAGCTCCAAAAGCCGTAGAGACTTCAGTACATGCTAAAAAAAAAAAAACTGATTACTTGGTTTTTAACTCGAGAAAAGAGATCGTATTTGTGAATTGTGAAAACTTTCTGTGTTAACTCACGAACTGTGTATATTAGTCTTTAATTTATATTAGCTGGAAAACAAGTTAGGATATAGGAGAAGCTATAGCACTATTGTTGGATTTTGGATCAAATCTCAATTTTCGGTCGCCTATCAGCAAATCCACGTGGTAACCAATTGTTTATAAACAAAGTAGAGTGAATTGGGTTATCCCGTGAACAACCTTCACTAGATCGCTTTACTCAGCGAAAAATTCCTTCCGTTTCGTGAATTTATTACAGTAATTCGGCTGTAATTTTCTATATTATTTTTTATGCAATAGATAAACTGATAAATTCTTAAATAAAAGTTAAATTAGTTTTTTTTTTTTAGAACGCAACATTTGAAAAGGTGGAAAGTTCCGCTAAGTACGGAAACTTTTAAAAGAATCGAAGTCTTCCGGTACATCCCTAGATAGAATACAAGTATATAAACTTAATGAGGAAAGTAAACGTATTATTATTTAGTGGTCTGGTGTGAAGAAAGGGGTAAAGTGGAGAATAAATGAAGTACGTTGAGATGGTTTGCTCTGTGGAAGGATGAATGACAGTCGTTGGTTAAGCGGATGTATACTGTAGTGAGTGGTTGGGAATCAACCGGCTGGGAGATCGAAAAAGTGATTGAGTCGAGTAAACGATGCCTGGAGGAGAGAAGTGGAGTTTGGCAGAGGCGAGAAATAAAGGTGCATCAATAGGAGTGAAATGGGCGGGGTTTTTGGTTGGGCCTGTTGTGGGCATGGCGGCTCTCCTTGCGCATTGCCCTAGTGCGCGGTCCGCGCGTCTTTGACGCTCTCGGGTGGATTTCTCATGCGAGCCGTTTCCCTCATAGTATGGGAGGCGGTCGGGCCTGGGCTTTTTTTCGCCTGTGTCATCTACTAATCTCTCTCTTTTCCGATCTGTCACGCACTTAACCCAAGTCTTGGGGAAACGATCAGATGAAGAACTAAGATATATATAATATTATATATTTTATATATATATATTAATTAACTAATATATATATTAATAATATATATATATATATATATAATTTATATATATATATATATATTAATAATATATATATATAATTATAGATCATTAAGAAATTATAGGGGAATAAGTTATTGAGTGTTGTAGGTTTTGGTTGAAAGAGTGCGTCGAGTGCTGAGGGACTGATTGGGAAGAAAAAGGGGGTACGTTTAGGAGTGGTAGAGGATGTGTGGATCAAATCTTTACTTGAGAAAAATGATTGAAGAAATGAAGGGAAGAAGAACGAATAAATTAATTTAGTTTTATGGAAGGCGTATGATCAGAGTTATAGGGAAGCTTTATGGCAGGTATAGTGAGTATCTGGTGTTGGTGGTAGGCTCTGAATGGAATCAAAGTATGTATGACGACCTAGTGAACGCGGTGGGGTGTAAGAATAAATGGTTCCAATGGTGATTGGTTTAGGCTTAATAGCGGAGTGAGACAGGGTTGTGTTATGTCTCCTTGTGTATTCAATGTGGTGTATATGGATGGGGTTATGAAAGAAATTGAGGTGGGGATGGCAGGAAATGGTGTAGAATGATGGAGAATGGAGAGGAGTGGAGGTCCCTACCTATTATATGCGGATGATTCGGTTATGTGTGGCGCAATCTGAGAGAGTTTGAGAGAATTGGTAGAGAGATTTGGCAGGGTATGTAAAAGGAGGGGTTTGGAAATAAAACGTAGATTAAGAGTAAGGTTATGGGTTGTGAGTGAGGACAGTCTCAGTGTGAAGCTATGTTAGATGATGAGAGCAGCTGGAGCAAGTGTCCTGAGTTTTAAATATTTAGGGTATGTGTTGGATGAGAAGGGAACGGATGATGCGTGTAGTAGGAAAGTTGTGAATGGCAGGAAGGTGGCTGGTGCAATTAAATCGTTGGTGAATTGTAAAGGGACTAAGTCTGAGTGCGGCTAGAGTCTTACATGCGGGTATGTTGTTACCTGTGTTATTGATAGTAGTGAGACTATGGTCTGGAAATAAGAAGTATATGATCTAAAGTTTCAATGTGTTTCAGATGACAATCTTAGGGGCATGCTAGGTGTGAAAGAATTAATAAAGTTGAGGAATGAACGTATTAGAGAGTGGTGTGGTGTGAAGAAAGGGGTAAAATGAGAGAATAAATGAAAGTATGTTGAGATGGTTTGGTCATGTGGAAAGGATCAATGAAAGTCGGTTGTTGGTTAAGCCGGATGTATAGTGGAGAGTGTGTTGGGAACCGACCGGCCTGGGAGACCGACGAGCAAGTGGGATTGAGTCGGTGAATAGAATGTCCTGAAGGAGAGAATGTGAGTTTAGGCAGAGGCGAGAATAAAGGTGCATGATAGGAGAGAATGGCGGGTTTTGTATGGGGGCAGGTTGTGGCCCACCTGGGCCAGGGGATGACCTACCTTGACGACTACCATAGTGAGGTCCGTCGCGTCCATGATGCTCCTAGGGTGGATCTTCTGTCTGTGACGAGCTCTCACTAATTAATGGTTAAGAGGGGCGGTAAGGCTGGGCTTTCTTTGCGACGTTTGTCCATGTTCTCCTACTGCTTTTCTGTTATCCGATGCTTAGTAGCCAGGCACCTTACCCCGCCCAATCTTGGGGGCAAAGAGGAAATGAAGAAAGAAAGAATATATATATATATATATATATATATATATATATACTATATATATATATATAGTATATATATATATTATATAATATATATATTAATATATATATATATATAATATAATATATATATAATATATATAATAATTATATATATATATATATATAATATGGATATCTAATATATTATATTATATATATATATAAAATTGCATTAAGATTGTAACTCTGGAAATACGATAGCGCCAATCAAGTAAGAGCTCTTTTGCTTCCTAGTTAAATTTAATGCCGAAATATTGCTGAAAGCTTAAATCAAAGTTAAATGATAGCTGCAACTTCTTATAAGCCAAGACCTATTAGAATGTAAAGACGAAGTTGTACTAATTTCCGCGCTTTTCATCACTTTTCTCTGTTCAGCTTAATTTAAATGCCTTTTGTTTTAAGTTCATTCTTTTCTTCACTGGCCTTGAGTCGTCTCCTTTGCTTATATATTTTTCTAAATTATAATTTAAATTAAAAATTACAACTCTTTTACTTGACTTCTCCCCATTATTAATTGCAAATCATCATCTGTCTCAGAAGAGGTAAAATGCAAAGGAATCAAAATTTCTACAATACAATTTTATTTTAGAAATACAGAGGGATTATTTTATATTATGAAATATGACAGTAAGAAGATACAAATTTTAATTTTTATATTTAATATATTATTAAGCTATACAAAACGCTGTTAATTAACACGATTGTTATAGCCTTTTAAAAAACCAAATAAAAAGCTATAGACTTTTAAGAAAACATAAAAAGTTACAGCCTTTTAAGAAAAATAAAAAGTTTCACATATACCCATTGCATATCAAATACCTATTATTTACAGAAATAACAACGTACATTTTTCAGTATACACTTCAAGAATTACATAAGCGCACATGAAGACTGCGAGTGGGATTAATGAAGTTCTAGAAACCATCACACTTGAAGATCTCTGACCATATACAGAATAATATATGACAGTTGTTGGAATCAAATAAAAAATTGTTAAATCAAACCTATGGTGCCCGGAATTAACCATATTTTAATTTTTCTTTTCAACCTCTGCAGCCTTGAAACACCCATGCATTTTTTTTTAAAATAAACATGAAAAATAGAGCACTATAAACATGATTATATTCCCTTTAGTTATCTAATATCTATTTGATGGCTAGAGCTTTATAGGGAGGTGTATTCCAAACTGCAGATGAAGTACGTTTAAAAAATCTACTCCTTTGTTTAATAAAAATTTTCGATAAGTCAGGCATTTGAAGAAGTTGAGATGGGGGAAAGAGGTCATCTAAGTCTGGGGGAAAATGTTCTTGATAAAACAACTGCTTCCTTAACTGACTTCCTGTTAACAAAAGAAAAATTATTTAATCATTTAAAAATTAAGATTTTAAACTAGACTATCCAATATCTAAATTTAGTTTCGTACCTCCAGCCCAAGATGGAATTTTTTTCTTTGGTGCACATTCATCATCTGTCGAATCATCACTCCTAAGATCACCTATGCCATAGTCCTCAGCAGTGATACTTTTAGTCTTCTTCTTCTCTGCTACAGGAGTCATTTCATAACTCTGAACTTCCTCTGAATTTTTCACTGGTTTCGAGTATGTAGTATTCAAAGGATGTTCTGTATTCGTAGTATATGTTTCATTTATCTGAGATTTCAATAATATACGTAAGTCTTTGTTTCTTGAATATTAATTAAATAAGTTTTTTTTTTACTTTTCTGTGCCAAAAACTAAGAAAATTCTAAACTACAGAAAGTAGTGGTTGACAGAAGTAAAGTGTAAACCAAGTCCTTTTTAAGATATTAGTATTAAAAAATGATTACTGAATGAGTTTAAAGTAATGGGAAAACAAATTGCAAAATTAAACATTGATATTAGCTTGGGTTGGGACCCTGCTACCACCTATTAATACTCTAGGAATGCATTTATACCTCGAAACTGAATGAAATGTTTGGGCACATAGAATGTTAGAGGAATAAATGGTGAAAAGAGGGTGAGGTAATCAATGTATTTAGAAAAGGTGAATTTGATGTGCTTGCAGTAACTGAAACAAAGATACAGGAAGTGGTGAGGATGAGTGGTGTGGGGGTGAAATGTGAGTATGCTAGAATAGAATGACATGAGTGGGAGAGAAGGCATTGAAATTGCGATTCTGATAAGAGATTTGTGGCATAGAGCTGTTGTGGATTTTCATTGTGTGAGTGCTAGAATATTAATTGTTAACTTCAAGTTTAAGAAGGTGTGTGTGGTGGCAGTATATGGTCCGTCAGAGGGGAATATTGAGTAGAGAGATTTTCTGGAATGATCTGTATAATGTTTTGAATGGGGTGAGTGGGGACTATATAGTAGTTGGGTTGGGCGACTTTAATGGGTGGATAGGTGATCGAAAGAGGGATGGGATCAGGGCTATGGAGCTAGTAATTTTCTGCAGACTCCAACTCAATCATTTTAAAATTAACCTGCTCAGACTCCAGCTCTATCCTTTTAAAATTGTTGGGCTCCGACTTCGGCTCTTAATTATAATTTCATCTCCATTCACACACATCATTAATTCTCTAAATAAGAAATTTTTATATTATAAAATAAGATTCGTTGTTAGTGAAACGTATTTAAGAATAAATGAAGTAGAGAGTGACAGTTTTAATATTAATAGTGAAGGAGACAGTGATGTGTTATATCTCTATGGCTATTTAATTTATATATGGATGAGGTGATGAAAGAATTTAAGGTAGGCTTGGTATTGGAAGGTGTTAGGTTGCTGGAAAATGGTAAAGAATAGAGCGTATCTTGCTTATTGTATGAAGATTATTTGGTTTTGTGTGCCGAATCTGAAATAAGTTTAAGAAAATTGGTAGAGAGGTTTGGCTGCATATGTAAGAGGAGGGGTCTCAATGTAAATGTGGATAAGAGCAAGGTGATGGTGGTAGGTGAGGAGAGTCCGAAGTGTGAAACCATGCTGGATGGTAGACAACTGGAACAAGTATTGCAGTTTAAATATTTAGGTTATATGTTGGATGAAATAGGAACGGATGATGTTCAGTGTAGTAGGAAAGTTGTGTGGTAGGAAGGTGGCTGGTGCAATTAAATCTTTGGAAAATGCAAGGGAACTAAGCCTGTGTGTTCGGGTTTTACTTGAGGGTATTTTGTTACCGGTCTTAATGGATAGTAGTGAAACTATAGTGTAGAATAAAACACAAATTTAAGGTACAGTTTGTTCAAATGGATAATCTTAGGGGTGTGTTAGGTGTGAGAATAACTGATAAAATGAGAAATGAATGCATCAGGGAGCTATGTGATGGGGCGAAAGGCATGAATGAGAGTATAAATGAGTGTGCATTAAGGGGATTTGACCATATGGAAAGGATGGATGATAGTCGGTTGGTTAAGAGGGTGTATAGAGATAATTGTGTTGTGAATCGACCTGCTGGATTGAGTCAAAAAGAGTGTCTGAAGGAAAGGATTGTGAACTTAACATAAGCGAGAAGAATGTACATAACAGGAGTAAATGGCATAGTTTTGTGAAGGAGCTTGGTTGTGGGCCTGACCCAGGGGTAATTAGCTACATTGACGAGATGTCACAGTGGGTAAAGCTTAGGGGTGGATCTTGGCGGGGAAGGCTCGCTTCTTCGGTTGGGTCATGGTCTTCTTCTTAACTATTAAATTTCCCGTGCACGTTTGCGCATCCCCCCTTTAGTCCTGGGGAGCCGAGGGCGGCTGATGATGATTACATTTGTTAATATGAAAAATAATTTTAGTACTAGATTTAATGCAAACATAAAAGTGAGAAGCAGGCGAATTATTGATTTCAATAATGACAGACTCACCTACAAAAAAAGTAGCGAGATGAGATAAAAAGAAGAAGAAGAAAAATAAAAGGCAAAACTGACGATGTTGGAAAGAATAATTCAGGTTCAAGGTGGATGAAAATTTTGGAAAACAGAAAATACAAAATTGATAAACAATATTATATAATAATGGAATGAGTCACAGAAGATTTTACTCTTCGTCAGCGGGATTCGAACGTTGGTAAAAAAGAAGCGTGGTTGAATGTACTAAAAGCACATTTTAAATGAATGAGTCACAGAAGATTTTACTCTTCGTCAGCGGGATTCGAACGTTGGTAAAAAAGAAGCGTGGTTGAATGTACTAAAAGCAAATGATGAAGTTTCAAAAGAAAGATGCTTGGAATTATATAAGGAGGAAAAAAGAAATACTAAAAAGTGCATACGTAGGAGAAAACAAGAGGTAAATGAACAGTTTGGAAGGAGGATGAATGAGGACATACAAGGGAATAGGAAGCTCTTCTGGAAGGAAGCGCGAAAGGTTAAGAATGAGAATAAGGGGAATCTGCTTAGAATAATGAATAGGGATGGTGCTTTTCCAACTGATGAAATGGATGTGAGGGGAGTGTGGAAAGAACACTTCGAAAATCTGCACAATATTAACAGTAATGATGAGGTGTTAGTGAATGTGTGTGGGTTTGATGGTGCAAGAAGGAATAGGTATTTTGGGGATGAGGTTATTAGTAAGGAGGAGATAATGGGTAGAGTGAGAAAGTTGAAGAATGGTAAATCTGCAGGTATAGATGAAATTACTAGTGAAATTGTAAAAAAATGATAAAGATGATGAATTCATAAGTTTCTGATAATTAAGAGAGTGGTAATTCAGAAGCTATGATAAACCAAAACAAAAGGGTTATCATTTTGCATATGAATATCTATGCTGTAGTTACAAAATAACAGATGGTGGTGGTGGTGATGATGGATGAATTAGGATGTGGACACGAAATCTTTTTTCCTAATCTATGAATCGTCAATCACTTTGAAAAAGAGGAAATTTACTCACAAGAAACTATTTTCACAGCAATAACTAATTAAGCAATAAAAGAGAGAAATGTATATAAGAAAATATTACTTTTATCACGAGATTAACTAATTAATTATTAACAAACATTAAATAAGAATAGGAGCTGTTATATTAAATAGAAAAATAAATTAAATTACTGGAACTTACTTAATATTAAAAGTTTTTAAGAAAGAAAAGTTGAAACAATGACCATAACAGAAGTAAGTTGGTCAAAGCTCTCAATATTATGACGCTTGATAGCTAAGCTCAGCTTAGCTTACGCGTTTCTGCATCACAAATGTATTAAAACTATTAAAGGGTATAAGATGAAAGGAAACGGTGAAAATAAGTGGTGTGGTGTGAAATGTGTGTGTGCTGGTGTGGAAATGAATGAGAGAGGGAGAGAAGGAGTCGCAATTTTGATGAGTGACCTGTGGTACAAAGCTATGGTAGACTTTGTGTGTGTGAGTCCTAGAATTCTAATGGTTAAATTTAAGTTTGAAAAGGTCAAGGTATGTGTGGTTGTGACGTATGGTCCATCTGAGGGAAACGTTGAAGAGAGTACGATTTTTTGGGATAATCTGAATGATGCTCTGGATGGGGTGAGTAGGAGCTTCAGATTGATAGTGTTGGGGGACCTGAATGGTTGGAAAGGTGATCAAAATAGGGATGGTATAACAGGTGGTTTTGGGGTGGCGGGAGAAAATGAGAATGGTAGGAAGGTGATTGATTTCTGTAGAGAGGTATGTAAGTAATACTTTCTTTAAAACACAAGAGTATCCATAAGTATACTAGAGTTGGTAGGTAGAGATGGTATCGGAAGTAAAAAGTATGATTGATTTGTGTTGGTGAAAAAGGAGATGTTGAAGTATGTGTTGGATGTTAAATCAGTGAGGGGTTTAGGAATGGGATTATCGGATCATTATGTTGTTCTATGTAAAATTAAGTTAGTGGGGGCTTGGATGGAGAGGAAGGTGATACGAAAGGAAGTAGGTAAAATTAGAGTGAGAAGTTAAGTGAACAAGACAATAAGGATAAGTATGTAAGAGCGTCGCTGGTAAATCGGTTGAATGTGAACAAGTTGATACTGAACAAAACTAGCAAATGAAGGAAGCAATTGTTAGTAGTGCAAAGAAAGTGTGTGGATGTGCTAAAAAGTGGGAAGTAAGAATGTTAAAAGTGAATGGTGGAATGAAGAGGTGATGAAAGCGATTAAAAGTAAAAAAGAAGCGTGGTTGAATGTACTAAAAACCAATGATGAAGTTTCAAAAGAAAGATGTTTGGAATTATATAAGGAGGAAAAAGAAATACTAAAAAGTGCATACGTAGGAGAAAACAAGAGGTAAATGAACAGTTTGGAAGGAGGATGAATGGGGACTTACAAGGGAATAGGAAGCTCTTCTGGAAGGAAGCGCGAAGGTTAAGAGAATGAGAATAAGGGAATCTGTTAGAATAATGAATAGGGATGGTGCTTTTCCAACTGATGAAATGGATGTGAGAGTGTGGAAAGAACACTGAAAATCTGCATTCACAGTAATGATGAGGTGTTAGTGAATGTGTGTGGGTTTGATGGTGCAAGAAGGAATAGGTATTTTGGGGATGAGGGGCCATTAGTAAGGAGGAGATAATGGGCAGAGTAGAAAGCTTTGAAGAATGGTAAATCTGCAGGTATAGATGAAATTACTAGTGAAATGATCTCAAGAGCGGAGGCGAGATGGTGATTGATTGATTTGGAAGCTGTGTAATAAAGCTGTTTATGGAGGGTGGCTAGTTCCAAGGGATTGAGAAATGGTAATAGTACCTTATATAAGGGTAAGGAGAAAGGGGAACTGTAGAAATTATAGGGAATAAGTTTATTGAGTGTTGTAGGGAAGGTATATGCTGGTATTTTGGTCGAAAGAGTGCGGTCGAGTGACTGAAGGACTGATTATGAAGAACAAGGTGCGTTTAGAGTGGTAGAGGATGTGTGGATCAAATCTTTTACATTGAAGCAAATGATTGAGAAAATGAGGGGAGAAGAAGAATAAATTATATTTAGGTTTTATGGATTTGCCAACAGGCGTATGATAGGTTTAATAGGAAAGCTTTAGGGCAGGTATTAGTGATATATGGTGTTGGTGGTAGGCTTCTGAATGGAATCAAAAGTATGTATGACGATGGCAAAGCGCGTAAGAATTAATGGTGTCAATGGTCATTGGTTTAGGATTAATAGCGGAGGAAGACAGGGTTGTGTTATGTCCCCTTGGTTATTCAATTTGTATATGGATGGGGTTATGAAAGAATTCTCGAGGTGGGGATGGCAGGAAATGGTGTTAGAATGATGGAGAATGGAGATGAGTGAGGGTGCCCTACCAATAATATGCGGATGATTTGGTTTTGTGTGGCGAATCTGAAGAGTTTGAGAGTGATTGGTAGAGAGATTTGGCAGGGGGTGTAAAAGGGAGATGTTTGAAGGCAAACGTAGATAAGAGTAAGGTTAAGGTTGTGAATGAGGAAAAGTCCTTAGTGTGAAGTTATAAGTTAGATGGTGAGCAGCTGGAGCAAGTGTCTGAGTTAAATATTTAGGGTATGTGGATGAGAAGGAACGGATGATGCAGAGTGTAGTAGGAAAGTTGTGAATGGCAGGAAAGGTGGCTGGTGCAATTAATCAAGCTGGTGAATGTAAAGGACCAAGTCTTGAGTGAAGCAGTCTTACATGCTAGGTATGTTGTTGTACCTGTGTTATCGTATGGTAGTGAGACTATGGTCTGAATAAGAAGTATAGATCTAAGTTCAATGTGTTCAGATGGACAACTTAGGGGCATGCTAGGTGTGAGAAGAATTACTAAAAATGAGGAATGAACGTATTAGAGAGTTGTGTGGTGTAGAGGAGTGGGGTAAATGAGAGAATAAATGAAAGTATGTTGGGATGGGTCATGCGGAAAGGATGAATGATAGTCGGTTGTTCGTAGATGTATAGTGGAGAGTGTTGGGAACCGACCGGCTGGGAGACCGAAGAGAAAGTGGATTGAGTCGGTGAACGAATGTCTGAAGGAGAGAAATGTGAGTTTGGCAGAGGCGAGAATAAAGGTGCATGATAGGAGAGAATGGCGGGGTTTTGTATGGGGGCATGGTTGTGGCCCACCTGGGCCAAGGGATGAACCCTTACATTGACGATTTACCATAGTGAGGGTCCGTCGCGGTCCCATGAAGCTCTAGGGTGGATTTTCTGTCTGTGACGAGTTTTCACTAATTAATGGTACAGAGGGGGCGGTAAGGCTGGGCTTTCTTTTCGACATTTGTCATATTCTCCTACTGCTTTTTTTTTCCGATGCTTGTAGCGCACCTTACTCCCAATCTTGGGAAAAAAAGGTAGATAAAGAAAGAAAGAAAGAAAGAGTATGTAATGTTTTTAATATTTCAATAAAGTATTCAATAACTAACTTGAATAACAGAACTCTTCGAAATACTTGTCTTAAAGAATATTAAATGAACTTTGATATTTGGGATTTCTATTAACCAACATTGAGAAATTTGCGTAGTTTTATTTTAAAATTTAAAAATAAGTCGTAATAAATTTATAAATTACCTTTTCAGACTCAAGAGTACGACGAGCTTCTTTCATTTTAAGATGCTCCATTTCTTCCTTTTCTCTGGCAATGCGCTGCTCCCTTTCTCTCATCTTTTCCAATTAACTTTTCCCTGTGCAAATCTTTCTCAGCTTCCCAACTGAAAGGAACAACAAAAAATATGCACATTTTTAAGGCATTACATATATATATATTATTATGTTATTAGTTTATCTTATCATTATTTTGCTATTCATACATACATATGCATATACATATTGGTTAAAGCAGCTAGCAAGGTGAAGAGCATATGTTGGTTGCTGGTACATGGCAGTTGGTGCTGATACATATACATATATATACATATATGGTTGTTGTGAGTTACTGGGCTGGGATTATATAGGTTGCTGGTTGCTGCTACAGCAGTGGATATAGTGCATAGCAGTGCTAAGGCTGCTATATATATATATAGATATATATATATATATATATATATATATATATATACATACAGGGGTTCACACTGAAATCTCTTGAATTTGATTTGACTTTCCCTGACCAAATCCGCAAATTTTCCCCGACCAGCGTGTTCGTTATTTTTATGTATAAAAATATCTATTAATCATTATTGCAGCCTATTTACTCAGTTCATACATTGAATTATTGAAAAATTTACTTTTAGAAACTGTTCATCATCATGGATCAATTTAAAAATATATTTTTTTTTTTAGTAATCAGCCTATACCTTCCCATAACCGTCCAACGCACTCCTTTTTATTTTTCCAAAAGTAAACAGTTTTATTTATATAAAAAGAAAAATAAAAAAGTTTACATTAATAGCCTAGGTGAATAACGTCCACTGCATCACAAAGTTCTAAATGGGGAGATGTATAGTTTTAACTTTTTCTTTTCTCAAGCATCTGAATTTTTGATTTTATAGCGTCTTCTTCTGTCAAAGCTTTCAGTTTTAACATCTTTCTTTGCTCTTCAAGTTTGTAGATCTGTATGGATAATTTTCTTTTTTCAACCTTTTTATTCTCTTCTTCTTTTTGGTTCTGTTTTGACTCTGAGATGTTCTTCATATCTCCTATGGGCAGCTCTTACATTTGTCAACATTTTTTGAGTGAAAGGAACTTTATAAATACTTTCATGAGATCTTATAGCATTGTGCACTGGGTTCTTTGAGAAATCAGACTAGGTTCTTTCAGATTCTCCCCTAAAATTGCTTAATTTATAGAAAACCCTCCTCCTTCCACTGTCACATTTCCATGCGAAAACATCAGTCCTAATTTAATAATTGCCCCAATTCCACATAACATTGATTCCCAGGTACTATAGAAGAAAAACTAATCAAGTCTAATTTAATAATTTGCCACCATCCAAAAATATTTTGAATTTTAATTCAAGGGTAGAATGAGCTTCACTGCAAAGTAGAGTGTATTGTGCTTTTGCTTTCTTGAAAAATAGGGAGCAAGTCCATGGTTAATCACATATTTACATTTCATTGGACCCATTTTAAAATTTGAAGCTACAGCACTATCTGGAAACATTAATTTAAATGTTTCCCTTATATCTGCACACGAGTTTAAAGACATTTTATCATCCACCACCTTTAATGCCCATAGTATTTCAGATCTTGTAACATCATCATCTTTAATGCAAAAACATGAAACTGATTGATAAACTGTTTTGCTGGTTATTAATGGAACACTTCAGGGCTGCCAATCGGTTGAGTA
>JABUQX010133614.1:0-25081 GCA_015478945.1 Trachelipus rathkii
TTTCTTATAAAAAAAATTAGTGGGGCCTATGCTCGTTTTAGGGCCATCCTAGTCAGGTTATGATAAGATTTGTTAAGTATACATAGATTTTCTCTGTGTATACCTAACAAAACTTATCTTAACCTGAACCATAGGGCCTGAAATGAGACCTAACCTTCATGGATCAAAAGTGAAAAGTCTATGGGAGTTTAAACAACTTTGAGAGGCTGTAACTTTTTTTCTTAAAGAGACCGCCGAGAGTATATCCTGTGATTTTCATAAAAATTGGGAGTGACTCCCATCTGCTCTACTATTACCAGTTTTTCCTTAATTAATGGGCCTCATGCTTGTTTTAAGGCCATCCTAGTTCAGGTTATGATAAGATTTGTTAATTCTAGGTCTACATAGATTTTCTCTGTATACCTAACAAAACATCATAACCTGAACTAGAGGGCCTGAAATGAGACCTAAACTTTATGGATCAAAAGTCTATAGGAGTTTTAATAACTTTGAGAGGCTGTAACTTTTTTTCCCTGAAGAGACCGCTGATTTTTGTTTTCTCTATTCATTATTATTTTTTTTTTTTAGAGTATTTCCTGTGAGTTTCATAAAAATCGGGTGTGACACCCCTCTATGCTACTATTTCCATAGTCAGGTTTAGGGTAATCCTATCAGATAGATAGGTATCAATATTTTAGAATAGATAATAAATTTTATAATATTCCCATCTAACAGCATTGACATGTCTTTTCAATTAAAGAATGTTTGAAAGCATGCAATCGATATTAAAAATTAAAAAAGCCAAATGTGTTCTTATTTATGCACACTAGGGATGTACCGGAACCAGAATTTTTGGTTCCGGCCGGAACCGGAACTTTCCGGAACCTCGGAAAAGTTCCGGCCAGAACCGGAACTTTCCGATTTTCGCTACACCTTACATATTCTACTGAAAAACTTGTCTGATTAACAAGTGGAGTCTCTCTAAAAGTATATGGCATCTTGTCAAATCCATGCTGTGAGCTCTTAGTTTTTTTCACAAAAGCTCTTTTTCAGAAGCGGGTAACGTGTTTGAGGATAAGAGATCACGTTTAATTAACTCCACAACATGGAGAGCAACTTATTTTCCTACACCACAATATTTCAATATTCAAATAAATTCATTTTTAAATAAGAAAATTATGGAATCTTGTTTTTAAATTTTTTAAATTTTTGCTAAACAGTTTAGTTAATATTTTGTTTTGTAGTAGTTTCTACTTTAAAGTTAATTTCTTTTAATAATAATAATAATAATAATAATAATAATAATAAAAATAAAAATAATAATAATAATAATTTTAGAAACAATAAATCAGCATTTGTCTTAATATAATTTTTGCAAGATTTTTCTAAATTCCTAATACCTTCCCTAACATTTTCATTAAATTTCTTTAGGACAATTCTTGAATAAAACAAAATAATTGCCTTCTGAAATGATCCAAGCTTTCGTCCCCTCACGGTGAACATTTTCAAAGATATGACTTTTTTATTTTAATAAAATAGTCATATCCTTGAAAATGTCCACCGTGAGCGGACGAAAGCTTGGATCATTTCAGAAGGCAATTACTTTGTTTTATTCAAGAATTGTCCTAAAGAAAATTAATGAAAATGTTAGGAAGGTTTTTAGGAATGGTATGTACCTTAATTACAGCTCCTACTCCCCAGAAGTATATAAGAATGCAATGTTAAAACACTCATAAATAGGGTTTATAAATTGGTGCTCGGATTGGGAATCATTTGAGCTGAGTTCAAAAATTAACAGAACTGATTCCAACTGTAACCACCCTTTAAATTGGGAGAAAATAATAAACAAAACCATCGACAAAACTCTATAAAAAAAAACAGGACAATACGAACAATATCTCTGAAAGCATTAAATTTTATTTTAAAACTTCAAATGCTAAATGTTAAAAATGCCTACGCAGCATTATTAACACCCACATTAAATCTACAAGTAACTCAAAAATCACAGTTAAACTATACCATAAAACAAGAAAACTTTCTTCCTGCTTCTCAACTAAGGATACCCTTTCAGTTAATCACCATGTCGTGTACCAATTCGCATGTCCCGAGTATAACTGTACGTCGACGTATATTGGTTACACTAATAGATTAACAGATAGGGCATACCAGCACAGCTTTAAACCCAGTAAAATAAACGAACATTTATTCACTGAACATAACAGACACTGTAGCTGATATTACAAATCAATTTAAAATTTTAAGGTGGATCATGTGAAGCCCAAAACTGAAAATAGCTGAGGCTTTATTACATAAACATCTAAACCGACTACATAATGTTCAACATTTGTCCCTTAGTTAAATATATATGAAATGCTAATCTAAATGCTAAAATCTATTTGTAATTTTAATTTTTTTTAAATCTAGTGTTAAAATAATTCATTCACCATTGTTAAATCAAAACTCTGAAGATGTCGAGGTTACGGACGAAACCGGTCAGGTCTAATAAATATAAATATGCCACATACTTTCTTTGCAATTATTTTCTAGAGATTAATATTAAGGAATTAAATGAATATCAGAAGAAAATATTTGGGAATTGGAAATTTAAAAGTAATTAATAATAATAATAATAATATAATAATAATAATAATAATATAATAATATAATCAATATAATAATAATCAATACCCTGTACAAACTTTATATATCCCAGGTCTAGATTCTAGAGCAGGGTTGGCACAAAAAAATCAAATGATTTAAATCAACTGATTTTTTTTTACGCAATTTTTTTTTTTTATAAAAAAATCATGACTTTTTTTTTTTTTTTTTTTTTTTTATTTTTTTGGAATTTTTGGAAATTTTTTTTCTAAATTAATAATTATTTATTATACTCCTTAATTAATTAATAAGTATATTTTATCTATATAATAAGTAAATTTCATCAATGTCGTTTCAAGTCATTTTTAAAAAGATAAAATAGCTTTAAAGAATACTCAGCTGATATACTATATATTATATATAATTTTAATAACTCTAATTAACTAAATAATAATTATATTTACTAAACTTATTATTAATTAGGTAATAATTAGGATTATTTACTAATTTTATAAAAATAATAATTTCAAAAGCAATTTGTGTCTAAAAAAATTTCAAAAAATAAAAAAAATTTCAAAAAAATCAAAAACAATTTCCAATCCTGTTCTAGAGTATTTATTAAAGCTACTGGTTCGAGTGTGAAAAATGTTTCATAATAAGTTTCGAAATAATTGCAGGTCGTCATTTTTATCATTACTTGTCACATATATCAATTTTCTAGTATTATTTTTTATGCATAATCATAACTGAGTAAATGACAAATCAGTTACTGAATTTTTTTTATTTTTTTTTTATTTTTTTATTTTTATTTTTAATTAAGACATTTGAAAAAGTAGAAAGTTCCGGTTAGTTCCGGCCGGAACCAAGTTAGTTCCGGCCGGAACCGGAACTTCTAAAAACTCGAGGTAAAAATCGAAGTTCCGGCCGGAACCTGGTTCGCGGTAGCATCCTAAGCAACACACATTTACAGCATACTGTAAATAAAAAATTGGGTATTAGTAGCCAGAACGTCTTCACCTCTGATTTTTATAAAATCGATAGGATACAAAAATAATAATGAAGAACAAAACATATAAAAATGACTGATGTCAAAGATTATTATATTAATACACTATGCTGACGTCTTTAGGAAAAAAAGTTCAGCCTCTCAAAGTTTTATCATTCTTGAGCTTGTAAAAAAAAATTTTTTTTCTTCTTAATCAAAACTCTTAAAAAAATAATAATGAAGAATAAATAAAACAAAAATGACAGGTCTTTAGGAAAAAAGGTTCAGCTTCTCAAAGTTAAAAATTTTCTCATAGTCTTTATAAAAAGGATTAACTGGCCTCGCGTTTGTTTTAGGACCATCCTAGTTCAGGTTATGATAAGATTTGTTAGGTATACACAGATTTACTCTGTGTATACTTAACAAAACATTGATCATAACCTGAACTAGAAGGCCTAAAATGAGACCTTTGTTTTTGGTGTGTGTATTGTATAAAAGTGCTTTTCTACACTTCATTAAACTGTATTTAATATATTTTATTAAAATTTTGTTTTTTTGGTTTCAATAGAGTAGAAATCAAATGTGTGTCACAAGAGGTAAAGTTCTACATAATCATTTCTTAAAGGTTGAAAGTTACTATTAATCATATCTTATGGCAAACCATTCCATAAATTAACATTCGTCGCCGAAAAATGCTTTCTCATATCCAGATATTTTCTCTTATATATATATATATATATATATATATATTATATATATATATAATATATATATATATATATATATATATATATATATATATATATAATATATTATAATATATATATATTATTATATACTGGTTGTGGATGTGTAACCTAAGCAGGGCAACCGACAGAATCCAACTCGGGGGAAGATATCAAGAATTTCTGCCCGGGGGGGGGTACTGCACGATTTACACAATTCCCCCCTCGACCAGGAGGGTTACTGCCAAAAGGAGCCAGGCTAGGGCTGGGCCCACAGGTCATATTTTACGCTACTTTACTATGGTCCTCCTACTACTTACTTATCTATGTCTCAAATCTGCCTTTTCTGTCTATCTTTACTCTCATTGTAGGGAGACTACTACTACTACGGTCGGGAGATGTCGAGAGCAACCCGGGACCCCCTAAATATTACTGCCCTATTTGCCAAAAACAAGTGGGACTAAACAGTATCCAGTGTGCTAGTTGCCTGGGATGGGTACACTGTCCTGCTCACAGCATTCCGAACCCTCCAGATTCATAATGGGCTACACTTGTTCAACCTGTAGCCCCCACACCACCACCAAAACCTCCTTCCGACGCAAACCCTAATCCCCAAACTCAAATACTACAATTCATATTAACGGCTTAACCAACAAATCCATAGAACTTGACCACTTAAGAAACACAATATCCACATAGCTATCATACAAGAGGCCTTCCTCGCCCAAAACACCCCTCCCCCCACGTGTGTTTGGTTCATTAGGACATTAGGAATATTAAGGATATAGAGACAGTAAAAAGCCACATGGCCTATCGAGACTGTCCCCAGTCAACCCACTACACAAACATGCTCATGACATCCACAAAGCACCCTAGGGCCTTGCCTTTACTGTAACTACAAATCACCAATTTGGCTTAGTCAACCACTAATGATATATATATGATACCCAAACCATCCACAGGCATTAATAACTACGTTTGGTCACACATGCCATCTACAATAACTGCTATATACTAAAAACCCGCCAATTTGCGTTCGTCAATATATTATATGATACCCAACCATCCATAAACCAATCTAGCCGTTTCTTAAATGTTGCAATCGGGTCACACTCAACAACTCCTCTGGCAGACTATTCCAAAATTTAACAACCCTATACCGGAATGCATGCTTTCTTATATCCAAGATGGCATGCTTTCTTCTTAATTTTCTTAATTATGCCCCTGGTCACTGTCGCATGTTCTACTATGCACAAATTTATTTGGTCTCTAGTTCTCAAAATAGATGTCAATATTTTGTAGACTTGTATCATGTCCCCTCTGAGAATCGCCTTTCTACAGAACATTCCTAACTCCTTCCGCCTCTCCTCATAGCTCTTACCCTCAACCCAGAAATCATCCTTGTTGCTCTACCTTGCACCTCTAGCATATCTAATCCTTTCTTTAAATAAGGGGCCCAACTTGTGCACAATACTCTATTCTGGCCTAACACAGCTATTATACAGTTTACTTTATTAACTTCTTGCTCTTGTAAACCCATTGCGATTTATTATGCCCAGCATCTTATTGGCTTTATTTCTAGCTTCCAAACATTGATTAGCTACTTTTCAAATTAACTGCTTATAATCACACCTAAATCTTTTTCTTGTCCACAGACTCAAGCCACTCCCCATTCATATCCGTAGTTAAAACTTTTATTTGAGTAACCCTTTAGGTGCAAGAACCTTAGCACTTTTTCTATTAAAATTCCATTTTGCCACTTATGCCCACCCAAGAAGTTTATCAAGCTCATTTTGAATCTTTGATGCATCCTTCACTATTCCTACTGATGTGGCCACTTTAGTATCATCTGCAAACTTAGAACCCTTGCATTTAAGTCCCTGTCTAAATCATTTATATATATGAGGAACATAGTGGCCCCAGCCACTGAACCCTGTGGGACACTCTTCACTATTTCCCCTGATGATTTATTCCCATTTAGTTGTACACACTGTTTTCTATTTCGCACCCACTCTTTTTAATCCAACCATTACCACTCCACCTATACCACATTCGCAGGGTTTTTTCATTTCAGCCTTATGTGGGGAACCTTATCAAAAGCGTTACTAAAGTCTAAATATATAATATTAACTGGATCTCCTCGGTCATGCAGTCAGTAATGTATTTCATAAATCTAAAAGGTTTGTCTGACATGACCTACCCTTTCTGACACGCTGGGAGTCATACAATACTTGTTATCTTCTAAAAATATTTCTCTATATGACTTTCAGTAACTTTTCAGAACCTTTACAACCCAGAGATGTTAAGCTAACTGCCTATATTTCCCAAATCTTCCTTATACTTTCTTAAATAGGCACAACATATCAGTTTTCCCAGTCATCTGGTACCTCACCAAATGTATAGATCGCTTTAAAAATCAACATACAGTCCTTTTATGCCTTAACTACCTCTGCAGAATTCCTATCATATAATCACGCCCTCAGGGCCCTCAGCTTTACTTGGATCATATGATCTAATAAATTTATATCTTTTACATAAATTCAAATTCTGCTAGTCTATTTGTTCCATGCATACAAGAACTATTAGTCTTCAAAACTATTTATCTAATCTTTCCTCTGTCAAACACTGAAGCAAAAATAAGCATTGAAATCGTTGACCCACTCCTTATCTTGAACTCACTAAATTTTCATCAATTTAATTGGACCAATTGTCCTTATTCTTACATTTTAAATTTTATAAAAGCCAAAAAACTTCTTCAGGTTCTTATTACTATTCTTGCTAAATTAATTTCTCTCTCTCTCTTTTGCCTTTCTTATAACGGTTAAGTTCATTTCTATTTTTCCTATAATTTTTCCTAAATATCTTCCCTATTACTACCTTTGAATATTTTAAACATCTGCGCTTTTCATTAATTTTCTCTCTTATCTGCTCTATTCCACCAAACAGGTTTCTCTTCGCCACCCTAAGGGTTTATCTTTAAACATACTGGACTGAATATTCATTAAAAATTTGTTTAATTTTTTAAACATGATAAAGCAGTTTTAGTCTTTAAACTCTTTATCCAGTCAGTTATACTAAGCATGTCTCGAAATTTGGTAAAATCGCCATTTCGGAAATCTATGATCTTTTCCTTATTACGATGCCATATATTCCCCTGCCCAACCTCCTCACCACTCCCTTTTAACACTGATCCACAACAGCATACCCATATCATAATACAACTACTCCCACACTTCCACACCACCCGCGCCTTAATAAAGATCCAATCTTGTTCACTACTCCTGAAGACCACCTACAACATTCACGCTATATATCGCCACCTGACACCGCCAAACCCGCCCCCAAACAACCTCCCCCCCCTATCAACAATAGCTACATACCCAAATCTCATACTTGGAGGCGACTTAAATGCCCACCACACTGCCTGGTACGAAGACTACCATCTGATCCCTGAGGCAACCATATCCTTAATGAATTGGAATCCTTGAAATATTCTTAACTCAAAAAAACTCCCCACCAGAATCCCTCCCCAAGCCAACCAATCTCCCCCCCTCACCAGACGTCACTTTTTGTTCCCCCCCCTACATCACAGACTAAACTGGGACACAACCACCGACCTACAATCAGATCAACTCCCTATCCTCATATCTCTGACCTCCCCCACCAAACTCCAAAAAAAAAGACCACCACATTTACTAACTACAAAAAAGCTAACTGGACAGAATTTACTAACCATATCGAATCCCATATAAACCCAACCCCAATACATGACACAACATCTTTAAACACCTCCATCATTCATTTAAACAACACAATCATCAAATCAGCCAATCTCTACATACCTAAGGGTCACAGAAATTCCTACAATCCTAAACTATCTCCCGAAATCAGTCAACTTATTAACAAAGAAACTCCCTCCGAAACTCAGACCATACACCACACTAACCACTAACCAAATAACTAACTAAAACACTCAGATCTCTAATCTCTAACCATCACACTTACTAACAAGTTTACAGAATACTACAAACAACATCTCGCGCCTAGTAATAATAGGAAAACCTGGCAGTAATCAAAAAACTAAGCCCTCAAAACAACCCCCCTCGCTCACACGAATCCCACATCCTTGCCCGACAACTCTCTCCCTTCCTCAAACAAGCAGACAGCCTCGCAAACACTACGCTAATCATTCCCGTAAACCTATCTCCCCATTATAGGCTTAACAAAAAAACAATCAAGAAAACTTCCCTCAGATCACAACCTCCACCACCTCCTTTACAACCAACATGAATAATCAGAGACAATTCAAAACCCTTAACATTCACCAGCACAGGCCAGACTCATCTCAACTTTCCACCTGAGCAGCCTGGGAGGAAAAGCAATTCTCTCAACATCTTGGTCTGGCATTGCTTATGGAAACTCAACTTATATACCCCTAATTGGAAACAAGCATTCATTATCCAAAATTGAAACCTAAAAAATGACCCCAATTCCCACTCCTCCTATCGCCCCAATCTCTCTTCTCTTCACCATCAGCAAACTGCTGGAGAAACTAATATTAAAAAAAATATCCCCACACATCACCCTCCCAGAATTCCAACATGGATTTAAAGGCAATCACTCAAAACAACAGCCCTCACTCCCTCACACAAACACATCATTAATGGCTTCACTCCCCATCACACAGATTCATACTTACAGCCATCGACATTAACAAGGCCTTTGACACTGTCCCCACATACATCCTTATACAAAAATTCTTCAATCCCCCCTAGGAACCAATGATAAAAAATCGGCTTTCAAATTTCCTTCAATAGATATCCGAAGTCCTCCTAATAAACACCTCTACACTCCCTCAAACTGCAACCATGGCGTCCAGCAGGGCGCATTCTCTTCTCCATTCCTCTTCATGTCTTTACAGCAGATCTGCCCACCCTACAACTCAATCCACCAAACTAATAACGTCGCAGACGATAGTCATTTCACTCCACTTGTAAACAAGCCACCAGCAACCCAAGATAGCTACAATTATTAGAACTTGGGCTAATCACGCAATAGAATGACAGCTTCCGCCCTTAAATCCTCCATCACCCCTAACTACTGACAGCACAATCATCATTCCACCCAATAGTCTACTTGAACAAACCCCCTCCCCCTAAGCAAAACCCCAAAAATATTAGGACTCACTTACGACACATATGACTTTCTCCCCCTACATAGACCAAATTACTTCCTCAACCCAAAGGAAATTAAACACCCTCCAACTCTCTCCGCAACACAACTTCGGCGACAGAACACACCCTTACACAATCTACAAACAACTCCTCCGAAACTAATATAAACTATCCCCCGCATGGTTTTCAGCACTATCACAATCCAACTTAAATAAATTGCCAATAATACTTTATAGACGTCAGAATAATCACCTGGATTGTACCAAAACAACCCCATCCAGCATTTACATGATGAGACACACATCCTACCCATCCCTACCACTGAACATGGTAGGGACAATTTTCCAAAAAACACTCAATCCAACTCATCCATGCCCTCCAACCCTCCCCCCCCGACACAGACTAAAAATCCCCCCCCCCTCCTCACCACAAACTCTATAATGACATCTACAACAAATTCCTCCCACCCCCAAATAGGTTTTGGCTCTCTCACATCATACACATTACACTACACATATCTCAAAATCGCCCCAATTAACAATGCCTACTAACACCCCATCCCAAACATTCAGCTAAGATAGAATCACTGCTCAGAAGAAACCAAATTAACCTCCCCGGTGCAGATCAGGCCACCACCCAAATTTTATGCAATATATTCAGATTCAAACTTGACAACGTTATATCCCCAATCTGCACTAGATGTCATATATCCCCGGACACAAAGCACCTTCTTCTGGAGTGCCCCGCCCTCGACGCTCCGTCCAACCTTTGCTGGTAACTTCTATCTTGACCTGTGGACCGCCCAAAGAGGCAATCGGCCGGTTTCTGGAGCGGTGGTGGCCCTCCAAATAAGGTGGGCCGGGGCAGAAATGTATGTATATATTATTATATCATATATATATATATATATATAATATCTATATATAATATATATATATTATTATATATATATATTATATATATATATATATATATATATATATATTATATATATATATATCTATATATATATATTATATATATATATATATAATTATATATATATATATATATATTATATATATACTATATATATTATATATATATATATATATTATATATATATACTTATAATATATATATATATATATTATATATATATATATATATTATTATATATATATATATTATATATATATATATTTATTATATATATATTATTATATAATTATATATATATATCATATATAAGTATATTAAGGGGGATCGTCGTCAACTCATTTGTCCCTGTACCACAACAACAAGTAACCAAATGAAATATTAATCATCTATACTTCATCTATTGAAAAACCTTAAAAAATAGGCATCAGATTAATTCTTTTTATGATTTCAGAAAGTCTTGTGGAAGTAATATATTTAAATGAATATTAATAGTTTCTTTAAGTTTAGTTTTTGTTTTTCACTGGTTCATCAACGTTAAGATTAGGGAACTTAGTATATTTATAACATTGGAAAGACTGTGTTATTTCTTCACCGATTGATGTATTTAAGACAATTCAAGCTGTTGATTATTATTCTCAAGGTGGGTTTCATTCCCATTTTTATAATACTTCCATATTTTATTTTATTTACGATATGAATTGTTTAATGTCATTATAAAGTATTTAAGTTTTCAATTCATAATAAATTCTTATATTAGTTTATGATGCCATAATAATGTAATGTTAGAAGAAGCTACTAACATAAATTTAGCGTTCTATAATTATAATCATATTCGCAGGCATTTATGTTTGCGTGTTGAAAGGGACAGTGAGAAATAGTGCAGATAGGAAGTCACATGCCGAAAAAGTGGAATAGTTAAAACCTCTCATTGAAGTTGCTCAACGTCAATTGATAGGGTTAGTGTATTCTTTAATTACTTCTTATATCTTTAATTTTGTGGGTAAACAAATATAAAAGACTTACATTATTTATTTTTTTTAGGGTTTTAATTTTTGGCTGCTTTTAATTTTTGGCTGCTCTTAATTTTTGGCTGCTTTTAATTGGAGGCTCATTTTATTTTTTGGCCGGTTTTGCTTTTCGACTGATTTTGTTACCGGCTGCTTTTGGCTTAATTTTGCTTCCAGCTTTTTGCTTCTTCTGGCTTGTGTTAATTTCCCGCTGGATTTTGAATTCTCTGGTCCAAAACCACAACAGCTGAATGATAATAAGTTGATGTCCCTGCACTGTGTTTTCATTCTTCATACCCAGTTACGAGACAGAGCCTAAAAGAAAATAGCGATCGTGGACATTTATAATCTATAAGTATTCTACAAGTATATCTACCAGATCAAATAGAAGACACCAATGTGTTTATAGAAGATTTACTCTATTAAAGAAGACTAATCCTTATTAGAATATACTGACTCGACATTCTACATAGTTTATAAACTTACCTTTTTGACAAAGGAAAATCTTGGTCATCCTGAAAACTTCCTTGTTGGAAAAATCTTATTTATTTGTACTTTTGGTTTTTCATAACCAGTCCAAACAGTTGTTGAATTCTGAAACAGAGAATGAGAAATCATATTATTAATTCTATGTTAAGTTAATATATTATTATCAGAACTACTTTGAAATATTACTTACTTTTATTTCCACTCGGTGTTTGATTTTCTTCATATTTATATCGAACCAGTTATCATCGTGATTCTGACCGATTACGTGTCAGACAAATAAACATCTATTTAATATTTCGTATCACTCAATTACGCAGTGTTATCAGTTATTATTTATCCTTAAAAGTTATCCGGCTAGATTTCTTTCAATAAAATATAACAGATACACACTTTCAATTTAACCGATTAATTTTCTAATTATCTATTTAAAGTAACAAATTAATGAAACTCGTTCGTAAGTGTTAAATAAGTGTGTATGCAACAAACGCAGACACAATCCATGGTAAAGCACTGCTGGTAAATAGGAAGAGCGGGGTCCACCTCATCTTCCCTGGGGTTAGCGAAAGCTTTCATCCTCTAATTGGAAATTCCTACTGACATCACCAGAATACGACGAGATACGAACTTTCTGCCTCTTTTTGACGTACAAGGTGTGTTTATATTACATTTGTACTTTTATATATTATTCTTAATCATTGACTGTCTTAAATATCTCAGGGAGGTAAAAGCTATCATTATCGCTATTGCCTCCCGTTACATATACACTTTTAATTGGCGCCCGAACAGGGACCTCGTGTTCCTGCTGCCAGCGGCGCGCCTGATTGTGAAATCATTCACCTGAATCTTCACAGCGTTTTTACACTATTTTGATCTATTTTGACAGGTTCAATGCAATAGAAGATTCATACTTCCATTTTCGTTCTTTGCTCTATTATTTTTCTTGCTTTCTCCTACACATAACACGTAAAATATGGCTCAAGCTCCTTCCTCGACTTCCGTTCGACCAAAAAGGTCTGATAAATCGGAGGAAACCGAAACAAGGGAGTCGAACCCCAATTATGATAAATTCACAAAGCAATCGGATGGTCTTGCAACATCCAAAGCCCCAGCACTAGTATCCTATATGCGGGATCAGTATGCGTTAAAAAGACGCAATTCTGATCCTGGCATGTACGCAGAGGGAGATGATATATATGATGATGATGATACACAGATACAGGTGGGCAGAGATGAAGCCTTGCCTTTTGCTGCTGTATCTGATTTGAAAGACTGGCTTACGAAAGATAGACAAGTATTAAATGATAAACTTGTTAAAGCCAACCTAATAGGGAAAGATACTGTTGATCAGGTACAGCCCAAAAAACCTTTTACTCATAAAGGTAATACTAGCTCTGTAAAGCAGGATCAGTCATCACATAACCTGGATAAACAGGTTAATAGTAAGTATAAGCAACCTCGGTTTTATCCGGGTGACGTTTTGAATTCGGGTCTCGATTACGAAGACCACGAAGATGATGTAAATCGATATTCTGACCTCCTTAGAGAGAAAAGAAGGCCTTATAGATCGACGCAGGTGCCTTTAATGGCTCCTTCGAATATTAATTATCAACATAATAATGCCCAAACAAAGGATAGTCATCTGACACAGCCTCAACAAATGACATCGTCACAGCCTCCCATTCGGACATCCTTACATGATACCGATCATAATGATGATGAATCCTTATACACGGGCCGACAAATTAAACAACAAATAGATATGTTGACTGAAGCTATTTCGATGTTGGCCCAATTATTAAAAAATTCCCAGCGATTGAAGGTCGTTGATCCTGGGAAATATAAATACGAGGCTGAGCAGGATCTTTTAGTATATTTAGGGGATTTTGAATCATATTGTAAACTTCACTACCCCAACGCACCACATCAGTGGCTGAGGTTTTTGGGTAGGCAATTGGAAGGAAGTTTTTTAGATTTATATAGATTATTAATTAAAGAGGATAGGGACTACTTTTCTGTCCGTGATACACTAGTTAGGTGGTATGAGGATGAGGAGAAGCGGAAAGATGAGTACCGTTTACAGGCCTACCACGCCGCTCATCGAAAGCGTGGAGAGAGCATTCGCATGTATGCTCTAAGGTTGGAACGGTTAGCTAGGAGAGCTTATAGGGGATTAGATATGAGGGAACACAACTCGTTGCGAACTGCATTCCTGTGCAGTCTTCCTCCATACATTGAAAAAAGCGTGAGGGAATATATTAAAATGCAGGATTTAGACGGAGTAGGCCGCACTCCTTGGTATAAGATAGTAGGGTTCGCTGACTCACTTGAAACTGAAAATAATGAATACCCGCACTCTATCTCTCAATCATCGTCACATTTAGAGGGAAGTAGGAAAAACTCAAAATATGACAAAAGCAATGATGTTTTAAATGAGACCACTGATTCAGTGGTACAAATTAACACTGTTTACCCGCGGTGGACTGATGTTTTACAAAACCGTGGCAGTACCAATAATGGTAATAATAGAAACAAGAGTTTCAATAAGCAGAAAGATTTCGAGACTCGTAGATCAAATGAAAGATCGTCGGGTAGTCGGTATTATCGCGACAACCAACGTAGTCCCCTGCATAAAAATCCTTTCCGAAGGGAGGAAGGATATTCCAGAGGAGAGGAAAGAGACGAAATTATTTGTCAGTATTGCGAAACCGTGGGACATACTATGGAACAGTGTTACAAATACTTGGGTATTTGTAGCTATTGTAAGAAAAGAGGTCATCGGAGGGCGGAGTGTCGATCTTATAACTCGTCACCGCCGCCCTTGAATATTCGTCGTCGTATAGTGTGTCCATTTTGCAGTGGTCCACATCCTGGGATGAGGTGTACCCATAGGACTCCTCCTAGGAACAATGGACCAAAGGTGGTTGATTGTACCACTCCTTCACCACCGAAGGATCGTTCCCGGAAACCCGTGTCAGGAGTAGTTAGAAAAATAACTTCCCAAACATACACTAAATCAGAAAACCAAGATGAAGAAGATACCCATCATAGGAACGGGGAAACTCGTTCTTCACGGCCGTTTCTGAACCCGTGTGACTATTGTAACTTGTCACATTATGAGGGCCAATGCCTGGGGATAACCGAGAGGACAGTTGATCCGCAAGGATTGGATTTAAACCCCCGTCCTCCACGAAAATGAGTCGTTTGGTGGAGACTGAAGACAAATTAGACTCGGAAACGGAAGACTCTGTAGACAACGATGAAATAGAGGAGAGTAATATTGAATCTTTGAACTTTTCAGATAATTTAGATATGACAATAGAAATAAATCTATGTCAAGCTGATCTTGACCCTTTGATGGTTTGTGTAACTATAGATAATCATGCACTCCCCCGGTTTGATTGTCTCGTTGACAGCGGGGCCGGTATAAATTTGATAAGTTCAGAGGTTATACCTGTATTAGGAGAAGACAAGATCATGTATCCTTCCTCAGAAGTTGGTGTCAAAGCAATAAGCGGATTTGGTAATAAAAAACGTATACCAGTTACACATTTTATTAACTTACAATTAAATTTTCAAACTGGATTCTCTACTAAAGCAGGTGCATTTTTCATTGTGCCCTCTGAATATATGTCAGATCATACATTAATATTGGGAACGAGTGGCCTGCGAGAAAATCATTTACTCCCAGATATGGCCAGACAGCAATTAATACATTTAAATGGGAAGATTGTACAGGTTGTGGCCGAAGGGATTCAGATGAAATCACGATCTTTCCCTCAGACCCACACAATTTCAATAAATAGTGTGACATTAGTTCATCATGATTTGGATGATACTGAGATCATTCATGATCAAAGTAGAGATCGAAATCTTAGATTTTTGTTGAAGGGTTTAGGACAATCCTGTAATGTTTTAAATTGGAAATTAGTCCATAATCAATATCGGATGCACCAGGGACAGATTTGTGTTGAAAATGGGGTGTTGTATTATAAAACTAAGGCGGAGAATCTACTATATATGGTTTCCTTGGATTTGTTAATACATACGGTTGTAAATCTTCATGTTACATGTGCACACATTGGTCGAAATAAATTAAATCAACTAATACATAAACAGATTTGGCACCCACGCATTAACCAAGTGGTATCCGATGTAGTCCGTTGCTGCCCGGTGTGTCAGATGCAAAAAACTTTTTCAACAAATGTTGTCCCACCAATGCTTAAGATTCTAGCCAGTTTTCCTTTCGATCTATGTGCAATGGATCTTCTTCAATTTCCGAAAGCCTTTAGTGGGAATAAATACTGTTTAGTAGTGATTGACCATTACTCTAAATGGGCAGCGGTAGTTCCGGCAGTGCTAATGGCGAGCCGCTTTTGCTTATTCTTTGTCTAGTTTTCTTTCAGATCGTTCATTTGAGCTTCTTGTTGTAGGAGCCAGCTCTTCCTGCTTTCTTATTATTGTTGGATGTTTCCCTCAAGTTATGTTTATTCCAACTTTTTTCACTTTCTTTTCATCCAGATCTGTCTAGCTGCACTTCTTAATCTTCTGTTTCCTCTTATGCGATGGACTCAATCTCTCCATTCTTCACTCAATTTTAATGTGTCTCCCTCGTTTATACTAGAAGTTTGCTTTCGTCTACAGCTTTCTGATGTCAATTCTTGCCGATTGGTGTGAATTTCTCATGGGGGTACCGTAATCTTGTTGAAGTTTAAACTCTTTGAAACTTCACTTCTTCATATCTCCTCTCTAAATACCTCCCAAACTTTCCCTATTCCTTTGGACGGCATAATATCCTACTCGTGAACAACGATTGAACATTCTAGGACTAAAGTAAATAGTGACTTTCTGGAGACTTTCTACATACAGTTGCTAAAATGGCCTCAAAAAGCTGGGAATTCTGTTAGATTGCGTGAATTTTTTCTTCTGCTCAGATGCTCCAGTTTTATAAAGGTCTTATTCGTCCTGTATGGAAATTATTGTTCATCACATTTGGGGTGGTCCGGTTCAACCCTCCTTTGGATGAGTTTGAGCTAAGTGCTAAGGGCTTATAAAACTGGTCCGCATACTTTTTCTGACAACCTTGATCCTCTTTCTCTGCGTCGGAACGTGGTGCCCTATCTCTTTCTTATAGGTATGACAACGGCAGTGCTTCGAGAGAATTGAACTTCTGCGCATATTCCTCACCACATGTCGCTCGCCTCTGTAATTACAGAGGTGCTTGTTCTTCATATGAATATTGTGTGAATATTGAGAGTCAAGGAGTATCGTTGTGGGTACCTCTGTCTTCCAGCCAATCTGTTTTGGGACTCCTTGCTTCTTTATTTTCCCGCTTATATTAATCTTTCCTCTATTAAATTCCCGCGTCTGCGCCACCTGAGGGGGAACTTGCGTTAGGCAAGAAGGGTGGGTTTAAACTTTCCCATTTTATTTTATGTTTTTCTTTATGTAATTTTTTATTTATGTTATATTATTATTTTTTGCTCCCTTTTTTTTTGAATAAGGGCATGCCCGAGTGACATACAAATTATCAATAAAGAAATAAAATATAAAATAAATAAAATATATATATATTAATATTTATTCATAATATATATATATATTATATTAGTTATATATATATATAATATATATATACATTATACTATATATATATATTATTATATATATAGTATATATTACCTATATATATTATATATGATATATATATATTTAATATATATAATATAGATATATATATATGATATATATTTTAATAATTATAATATATATAATATTTTATAGTTATATATATATATATATATATATATACTATAATAATATTACTATATTATAATATATTATATACTATATATATTTATATATATATAGAGAGAGAGAAGAGAAGAGAAGAGAGGAGAGAGAGAGAGAGAGAAGAGAGAGAGAGAGAGAGAGAGAGAGAGAGAGCTGATTTTATTCTTAAAGAAGAGTGGAATTACCAAAAGTCAAGTTAAACTAAAAATTGTACATAATTACTTGACCTCCCCCCTATTTCTGCCTGAAATAAATTCAAAATTTCAAAATATAAAATATATATTGAAATAAAAACCAAAAAAAAGTAGGACCGAACGGATAGAGCTCTGGCATTGTTTACAATTGTCAGTCTGATCCGAGAGGCGCATTCGACCGTTCCGGTGCACTCAATCTTCCTTTCTCTGATTGGTTAATTGGTAGATTTTTTTCAATTCGAGAGCGTTTAAGCTGAGTCGAATTTTGCAAACGTCAATCTGGCTTCTGAAAACGTAGCTTATATGTATCTTATTTTATGAATATACGATATATTAAGTATCCCTTAATTATAAAAGTTGTCTAGAGGGTTTGGTTGTGCTTTTTGGCAAGCCATTTCCGACAAATGTCTATAAAGAAATTTGTTTTAAAAAGTATTACGCGAGCCGCGCCCCGTTTACTAATTCCGATTCGGAGGATTTCCCAACGGGCGCTGACAGGTGGACGTTTAGCGTGACGTAGAAGCTCCAAAAGGGTCGGGAAACGATGCATATGCGCCTGTGTGCCCGCCCGGGCTGCAGTAGGGCTTCGGGAAACGCAGCTTTAGAAAAAATATTGAAATATCGATATATCGCCTCAGAAAATATCGTCCAAAAATATCGATATATCGAGCCAAAATATTGATATTTCGATATATCGATATTTTTTGGCCATCCCTAATCTAGTATTTACTGCAATAGAATGTTTTGTCCTATAGTTTGAAATATTAGAAAAAAAATGTTACTGGACAGTATTTATGAGATATGTAGTAATGATCATGAGTTATTAGCTATTTTACAATATTTCAATTTGATTTTAAGTGAAAAAAAGTGTAATGAATGTAATACAAACTGTGCAATATATAAACGAAATGTTTTTTATTTTAAATGTAACAAATGTGGAAAAAGTTACTGTTCAGCTCTTAAAGATTCATTTTTATATCGTTCGCATCTAGATTATTCGAAGGTGTTAAGATTAATATATTTTTTTGTTAATGGTGTAAGTGCCCAAAAATGTTATGACTTGTTAGGATTTTCAAGAAGTACTGTAACAAATTGGTATAATTTTTGTAGAGAAATTTGTGAGATAGAGACACTAAATTCGAGAAAAAAAATTGGAGGACCAAATAAAGTGGTTGAGATCAATGAGTCTTTGTTTAAAGAAAGAAAGGACGATGAAGGTAGAAAAGGTGAAGGAAAATGGGTGATTGGAGGAATTGAGAGAGGAAGCAATAAGTGTTTCTTTGTCCCTGTGTTAAATCCTGATAGTGAAATGCTACGAAAAATTCTCCAAGAATACATTGAAAAAGGAACTTTAGTCATAACCAATGAATGGAAAGGAAATAAGATTTTGAATGATATAGATTTACACCATTTAACTGTAAATCATTCATTAGATTTTGTTGACCCACAAAGTGGTGAACATACAAATACAATAACAGAAACATGGTTAAAGGTACGTAAAAATATGAGAAAGAAATGTAGGTAATAGTAGTGCAGAAGGGTGTCTCCGATTTTTATAAAAATCACAGGATATATTCTACAAAAAATAATAATGAAGAATAGTGAAAATGAAAATTGATTCTCTCTTTAGAAAAACAAGTTAGTCTCTCAAAGTTGTTAAAACTCCTTTAGACTTTTCATTTTTGATCCTTCCAGGTTAGGTCTCATTTTAGGCCCTCTAGTTCAGGTTAGGATAAGTTTTGTTAAGTATACAAAGAGTTAATCTATCTAGCCTATAGCTACTTAACAAATCTTATCAACCTGGGTAATTGTTACCCAGAGGGTTGTCACCTCCGATTTTTATGAAAATCACAGGATCGACTCCAAAAAAATAATAATGAATGAATAGTGAAAACAAAAATTGTCGCTCTCTTTAGGAAAAAAAAGTTACAGCGTTGCAAATATGTTAAACTCCCATAGGCTTTTCTTACGGAGGCCTGCCATGTTTTCGGCACGATTGTGAAATATGGACATAGAAAACGCAGATTTTTTTAAAACGAATAATTTTTTTTATGATATACTTAGCTATATATATAATTATAATATATAAATATATAATATATATATATATATATATATATTATATATATATATAATATACTATTTTATAATAATATATCCGGTATATTGTTGCAATATATTATTATTATTATATCTGAATCCTCTGAACCGGAAGTTACTGTTGACTGCTTGTTTGGTTGGTAAGCCTCGCAACAATCTTTCTTTATAAAATAAACTCTTTTTTTTAGGTAAACTCTGCAATATGTCCGTCGAAATGTTTTTTATTACCGTATTTGGGGACAAGAGATCTACCTCTCCAAATTCATTTTTAAATATTTGTGTATAAGCTGCAGTATCTGATCATAATATTTAAAGAATGGTAACTGCAGAGATTGTTGGTATCCTTGATCCTGCAGACACTGCTAAGACTTCCGCAATCACAATCATTCCGGGAAGATTATTGCAGTTGAGACATTATCATGGATTTCCTTTAAGGAATATAAAATATATAAAAAGTTAAAATAAATTAGGTCCATCAACGTACAGAAAATTTAGAAATAATTAGTATGTAGTTTCACAACCATTCACAAAGAAATAGAATAGTATTCATAGATAAAGTAGCACCACTCCTTTCATACTGAACATGATGATAAATAAAATTCTATCTAAGACTTTGCAAAAAAGAGAGAGATAGCAATTTTAGCAAGATAAAAAAAAATGTGAGTTATCATTAGTATTAAATAAAATATATATAGAAATTTAAATTCCAAAAACACGAATAATATATATTATTACTACTATATATATACTATATATATGGTTATTATATATAATAAGCATATCTCTATCGACAGATCCGTTGAAGCCTATTGCGAAAAGTAATACACTTACTGAAAATCTACACAATATTTGCAAACAATTTATATAAGCTTTTTAAACAGAGTGTTGAAAAAAAAATAATATATAGGCGGGTTAAAAATAATAGTATATATATACTAAATATATATATATATATACTATATATATATATATATATATATATATATATATAATTTATAATATATATAGATATAGTATATATGGCTCAACTTAAGTTTCTCTCTGACTTCGATTTCGATATATCGATTTATATTTCGATACCGATATCTATCGATATTGATATCTATCTATCCTATCTGATATCAATATATATAGATATATATATATAAATATATATATATATATTATTTATATATATATATTATATAATATTATATATATATATATATATATATATATATATATATATTATTATATATATATATATATTATATTATAATAAGCTATTTTGGATAAAAATATTATTTGGAACTTTAAATAAATACATAATATATATATATATAAGGCGTCGGGCGGGGTGACACGGACCACTTAGGTATAACTTGGTCTCCATCTCCTAATGCACTTTTTGGAAATTTTTTTTTTTTTGTCAAATCATCGGCCCTATAGTCGGGCATAAGCACACAAAAAATAATAATTGTAATGTCTACATAATAAAGTTTTATTAAAGTTTTGATAAAGCTCGCTGAGTCAGCCTGACCGTGAAGGGGTGGAAGCGGACCCAAACATTGAGGGTGAATCGGAGCCATGCTGTTAAATTCGTCTTTTACATATAAATTTCAATTTTATTTTTAATTTTTTACTTAACTAATAATTATTTATCATATTAAAATGCGTAAGTAATAAAATGTAATAATGATAATAAAATAGCAAAATGAACATTTGTCCGATTCACCCCTCTCCGCCCAAAATTTTGACACTTTTTTGAAATCTCGTTTTTTTATTAAAATTTCATTTTTTTAAAAAAATTTTCACTTAATATAAGTCACTTTTTATTATATTTAAATTAACGTAGATAAAAATGTCAATGAATATAGTAAAATACGAAAAACAATGGTGTCGATTAGCCACCCCCATACAATTTTTACGGGGCGTGAATCGACTCAGAGTTAGCCCGTTTTTTCTTTTCCACTAATACTGCTTGTATCAAAATTACTTTGCCAGTTTAAAGCTAACTCAACTGTGTATCCGCTGAAAAAATAATTAAAATCGATCCACAAGTTTCATTTATAACGAAAAGTTAAAAAACTCACAGATTTTTCAAAAAGTGAAAAGTTCTATTGAAGGAATTTTGTACCTCTAATTTCTACATTTTTTAAAAATATAAAAACTTTCTAGAATTAAATATGACTAAATAAAACTTGTATACTACCCGTGGATATAAAATGAGCGAAATTTTTTTTTTTTTTTATTATTTTTTTAATTTTATTTTAAGTGTGTCAGAATCACCCCTCCTAAAGAGGGGGCCTGGTCACCGCCCGACGCTAAATATATATATAGAATATATATATAATATATATATTATTATATATATACTATATACTGTATCATAAAAATAATAATATTAATTACGAAACACAGAATTTTAGACTCTCGAGCTGTGAGGTGTGTTCGTTTTTTTGTGAGCAATATGAATTTAAAAGATTTTTACGAAGTTTGTGAAAAGTGTAAGAATAGGAGGAAAGTTTTATTTTTATTGTAGGAAATAATACTAAACATAGGCTCAGGTAAACAATAATAATAAATGCGTTCAAAAGTAAACAATACTGAGGTGAGGTTTTAAAACATTCTTTAATTTGGTAGTTGAATTAAAGGAAACAAATTACCAAGGGTATTTTGGCGTTATTTATGGCTGCAGCTATAGCAGGAGTGTTTATCCATAAGTCGTGAGTTGATTATTTTATTAACTTAAATATTATTAATTTTTTACTTAAGACAAACTATCTAGGTTAGGTCTAGGTTAACCGGCAAACGACAACATACAGGTTAGGTCTAGGTTTTTCGGCAAACGGACAATCCATCTAGGGTTACGGTCTAATGTCTACAGAACGTGATCCATTCCAGATAGGTCGTACTGTACGGCTCTTTTAAGTTCTAGTTATGATAAGTTAGTTAGGTACCATCTAGAATTTCATATATCATATTATAACCATCTAGGTTAGGTCTAGGTTTTTTTTCGGGCAACGACAATCCATCTTAGGTTAGGTCTAGGTTTTTCAGCATACAACATTCCACAGGTTAGGTTAATGTCTAATAGCACGACGATCATCCTGAGGTCGTACTGTAACGGCTTTTAAAGTGTCTAAGGTTGATGAATAAAGTTTTTGGTTTGGTAAAACAGTATTATATATATATATATAATATATATATAATATATATATATATATATATATATATATTTATGTATATATATATATATTATATATCTAGTATTTATTATTATTTATATATATATTATTTATATTTATATATATATTATATATATATACTATATATATATATATATATATAATATTTATATATTCAGGGAGGGGGGAGTCGGAGTGGGAGTCGGGAGTCGAGCGTTTTCAGGGTAAGGAGTCGGAGTCGGGGTCGATTTTCCCAAAAAGTTGGAGTCGGAGTCGGAGTGAGTAAAAAAAAAACGAATCCTTTCGACTCCTAAAACAATTTTTGTATAAACTTTTACACAAATATTTACAAAACTTAATTGAATTTTATTATAAAAGACGTACATTTTTTTTTTTTTGGCATTTGTTTGTAGTCATTTAAGTGTTTATTTTTTAACTGGTTATTAATAGGTTAAAGCTGGTTATAAAATAAAATGTACCTGACTACTTGTGTATTGTGCATTAAACTTAATCACAGCGGCGGATGCTATTAATAATCGTAACAAAAATTTAAAGTTCAAGTAGAGTAATAACTGATTTTAAATATATAGTCACACATTTTCAAGATAGTTTGCATATAAGCTAAAAGAATCTGGATAACATTATAATATACAGTTTTACGTACAACAAATGTGGCTGGCGCTCTAGTTGTGGTTTGTGTAACATTTTCAAATATTTCTGTACTAATGCCTCGGTGAATTTCTATATTATTTAATTTTTGGTGTGTAGACGCGCGAAATATCATTATCTCCACAACCAGTAGTGGTGTAACGAATATATTTAATAAACATATTAATCAGTTTTGATTAAAAATATAAAATTAATCAAAATGATAAACAAATAACTATTTTTCTTAGTTTGGCAAGGGTTTGTATTTTGTGAGCAAATGACCTTGATTATTTTGATTCAGCAAGTGTTACTGTGCTTTATATATATATTATTATAATACTATGATAATTATATAATTATATTTAATATATATAATATATATATCATATATATTATAATACTATATATATATATATATAATATGGTCAGTCCTCTTAGAAGAGCCACATCCATATTCAAAACTACCAGAAAGTCCGGGAAAATGGAATAGCATTGCTGGAGATGCTGGTCGACAATTTTAGTGCGAAATGTTAAAAAAAAAAATAATAATAATAATAAAAAATTATATCTCAAAACTACAATAGCTACAAGAAACGAAAAGATAAATTTTTGGAATCCTGGTAAAATTTTGGAAAAAAAATGTAAAAAGAATAAAAAATAAAGAATAATAATTGTTATAATTATAGTAATATGTTAGAGAGCCTATTTAGACTTTTATTTGTTACTCGTTAAGATAAATAGACTTTGTATTGAAATTTTGCTTTTTTTAAGCTAAGAATACCCCCAAGGGGTATATCGCACGTATGGCAGGAGTCGGGGGTCTCTCGGCTTCCGGGGAACTACGGGTAGGACTATTCCGCTCTTGTGTATTGGGTGTTCGCGGGGGTTCCTCGCGCTCCCCTACAGGATGGAAACGTCCCCTGTGTCCCGAAGCTGGAGCCCTAAAGCCGTGTAAATAACCTTTAAAATAAATTATATAGTACTATGTAGTTACATAAAAAAATAGCCCATTTTTGTTTAATTTTTTTTTTTGTTTTTTTTTTGTTTTTTTCATTTTCCTGTGATACTTCTCTCCATACTTTTAACTTGAATTCCTCCTGTACTTTTGTAGTTTTCGAGCTATGAATTTTTTTCTTTTTAATAATGAGATGAAAAAATTTTGCCAGGATTCCAGCCATGTATTCTTTCCCGGTAGCTTGTTTGTGTGTTTGAGTATGGGTCGTGGTCTTCTAGAGCTGGTATAGATATATATAATATATCTTTATATATATATATATATCTAATATATATAATATATATAATTA
>JABUQX010133615.1:0-15000 GCA_015478945.1 Trachelipus rathkii
GTTGTGCTTCGTTCCAGTCAGATTTAGGTGTTTAACCGTTTTCGCATTTATCATTGAAACGCTTTCGCGTTTTTAGTGTGATGCTTTGGCTTTCTGAGGCTGACCAAATATGAGGCTGACCATATATATATATATATATATATATATATATATATATATATATATATATATATATATATATATATATATATATATATATATATATATATATATATATATATATATGAACTTGTCCTTTAAAAGGATGTTAACCGGAATATATTGAACGAACGATATAACCAATTTTTTTTTCGATTATTTCAAGGCAATAAAGCGCCAGAGATGCCAAAACTTGTTTTTTTTTTTTAACTAAACGAATCCCCCAGATTAAACCGCAAAGATGGAACGAGTCAGGGTCTCTCGGCCTCACCGGGGGACAACGGGGGGGGACTTCGTCCCCCCTCTGTCCCACCGTCGGCTCTAGCCCCTTAAAAAATAATATTAAAAATTATTAGCATATTTTCTCAAGAGCATGATAAAAAAAACAACAATTTTTGGCAACTGTAAAAATTCTTCCAGTGAATCTGTTATTAATTTGCTTGTAGAAGGTTAGAGGTTGTAGATTTAATTTTTTAGGGTTTTCATTCATTTTGAAGTGATGATTTGTTGTTCTAGTGTGTGTTTATAATCTGCTTCATAGGATCTAAAATAAGTTGCAGTATGGAATAGTCATTCTTCACAGAACAAAGCGTTTTTCTAGCTCTAGGTTTTATTACATCTTTCATTCTTTTTAAACCATCATCATTTTCATTTGAAGATGGTTCAAAACGCTTCCTTAGCGTTGAGATTAATGGTATTGCATCGGAGACAAGCTGTAGAGGCGCTGATTTTTTTTGGTAATTTCGTCAAATGGTTTCAATAGCTTAATGTGGTATGATGTCATTTTCCATATTAGTAAGAATGTTAACTTTGGAATACAAACTGGTGCACAAAGCAAGAGGTTCTCTGAGCCATACCATTCTTTCCATCATATGACATGTACTATTCCAGCGAGTTGGAACGTCTTTGAAAACAGTAATATCATGAGTAATCATTACACCGTTGAGTCAAGTCCCATGTCCTCATTTAAAGTTTGCGTTCAGATTCATCTTGAAGTATTTTATTATAAAATTTTTATCAAATCTCGACAATAAATATCCGCGCAACATCCGCAGGGCAAAGCGCGGATGCGGATCTTTAATAATAATGTGCGGATGCGGATGTTACCTGCATCACTAATATATATATATATATATATATATATATATATATATATATATATATATATATATATATATTTATATATATATATATATATATATATTAACCTGTCCTTTAAAAGGAAGTTACATAAAAAGACATGATATCGAAAATCGCGGAAGGACGCTACTCGTGCAGCCCTGAGTGTCACGTGTTGGCTAAAACTCCAATAGAAGAGCGCAAGAGTTACCACAAGTTGTTTTTATCATGTTAATTTTTTTTATTATTATTATTTTTTAAGGTGCTCGAGCCGACGGGGGACAGGGGGCCGAGAGACCCTGACTCTTTCCATCTTTGCGACTTAATCACGGTATTCCTTTAGTTATAAAAAAAAACTGTTATTGCTTCAGTTCGCTCTATTGCCCTGAAATAATCGAAAAAAATCGATTACATCGTTCGTTCGATATATATCGGTTAACTTCCTTTAAGACAAGTTCCTATATATATATATATATATATATATATATATATATATATATATATATATATATATATATATATATATATATATATATATATATATATATATATATATATATTGTACAATAACCAACTAAAAAAATCTAGTTTGTAAAGTTTTAAGATGATCGTGACTTTTTCTTTTCATTTTTTAAAAGTGAATATTTGATTTTTTAAGCATTTGTAATGGTGTAACAACCTGTAAAATCTTAGTTTTATAACTACTTATTTTGTATTATCCAATTTTATTATTGTATAGGGATTAAAAGAGTTCATTTTTCTGTCTCTTATAAGTTCAGGTACCGTTGGAAAAATGTATTGATAGGTCTTCATTTTTTGATGAAGAAATCTAAGTTCACGAGGATACGGTATCGATTATTTTGCAATTTCTGCGTATTAATATTCTACTTAAGTACACTTTAAAATACAGATATACCATACGTTAATATTAGGCAATCCTAAGATAGTTACTGAAACAATATCCTAAAATTTATCGGTACTTACAAGAAAGATTTAAATAAATAGAAGCTAAAATTTACATAGAACGTCTTAAAAACTTACAAATGTAAAATGAATTGGCTCCTATCGCTTATCTGCTTCCAGTTAAGCTTGTCACTTTTTTTTTTAAACCCACGTTATCGAACAAAATGTATGACAGCGCGCATAGTGAGAAAAGTTTGAACCTTTTAATTTTTTTTTCAACATTTATGTAACTGTATGGTAATTGTTACCCAGAGGGTTGTCACCACCGATTTTTAAGAAAATCACAGGATCGACTCTAAAAATAATAATAATGAAGAATAGTGAAAACGAAAATCGTCGCTCTCTTTAGGAAAAAAAGTTACAGCCCATCAAAGTTGTTAAACCTCCGATAGACTTTTCAATATTGATTGACCTAGATTAGTTCTCATTTCAGGCCCTCTAGTTCAGGTTATGATGAGTTTTGTTAGGTATACACAAAGAAAATCTATGTAGAATTAACAAATCTTATCATAACCTGAACTAGGATGGCCCTAAAACGAGCACGAGGACCACTAATTTTTTTTATAAAAAAGTCTGGGAAAATTTTAAACTTTTAGAGGCTGTAACTTGTTTCCTAAAGAGACTGACGATTTTCGTTTTCACTATTCTTCATTATTATTTTTTTTAGAGTATATCCTGTGATTTAAAAAAATATATATATAAGAAAATCCTATGGTTTTTTTAACAACTATAAGAGGCTGTAACTTTTTTTCCTAAAGAGCGACGATTTTCGTTTTCACTTCATTATTATTTTTTTTAGAGTCGATCCTGCGATTTTCATAAAAATCGGGGGTGACAACTCTCTGGGTAATAATTACCAATTGTATTACAGCATATTTAGTTGAATGTTTTTTTTGGAAACAATGGAAAGTGAAATAAATTACTAATATAAGTTTGGTTAAGTAAGATTTAAATAAGATTTAAAAAAAATAATTAGGACTTAGTTTTTTTATAATATTTTTAAAGGTGTAAAGCTCTTTTATTACAATAGTTTTATTAGCGACAATTTATTTTTTACTTTTTTTGTAAAATAAAACCCAGTAAAGCAATCATATTAATTTTAGGCATCGGTGTTGCCGGGAGTGCGCGGTCTGTCATGCATTCACGGCATCATGTATTACCACCCAATGTTATTTGTTAATTAAAAAAAAAGTGTACATGGCGTCTATATTCATAATTGCTTTACAAACTTTAGGTACATAAATCAAATTTAAACTGTAATAAATTGTCTAGCTTAGTAATTTTTGTTAGCTTAGGTGTGAAGCCAAAAAAATATCTATCAATTTTTTTTACCTTTTTAAAATTTTTTAAAAAAATTTCAAAAACGATTCGTATATTTTTCAAAATGATTAAATGATTAGCATAATTTTCGCAGTGTAGTTTTTAATATTTTTAAAGGTGTGAAGCTGCTTTATTACAATAGTTTAAATTTGATTCTACAAATTTTTATTAAACTTATGAAATGTGATCGATTCCATGCAATCGATCTGTATATAGAGGTGGAGGCAGATAAATAACATGATCCAATAAATGTTTATAAAATAGTTAAAAAAAAAAACTCTTAGAAAAGAACACGATGTTTAAAGATATATTTGAGGCTCAAGAGAAAGCAGTACAAATAAATGAAACGATATTAAAAACTGAAGAAATCTAATCTTCAGAAGAAATTCGAGCTTATTTGTTAAGTGCAGGATCCAATATTGGGGATTTTGGGACCCCATTTTAGCCCCCACCTAAAAATGGACATAAAATTCTTAATTATCAGACAATTTTGATGGGGAAAAGAGAAACCGCAGCTTTTTTTTACCTCTAGAACGTCATTTTCGGGTGTTTTTGAGTGTCTGTATTCATTTTTTCGACGTTTCCATTTTTTCCGAAGCTAATTTTTTGACATTTTTTTTTAAAACCAGACTTTTGAATTATTCCAAGAATAAAGATAAACTTTCAGCTAAAACGTTTTGATGGTATTACATTACGTTGGAATCATGTTAGGTCTAATATAGTTAATTTCACTTGAAATGTTTTGCAAAGAGAATATATATACATATATATATATATATATATATATATATATATATATATATATATATATATATATATATATATATATATATATATATATATATATATATATATATATATATATATATATATATATATATATATATATATATATATATATATATATATATATATACCAACGTTTAGATTAAGGGCCCCTGTATCTAAAAAATCTGCGATAGGTACATAAAAACCGAATACATTTTGAATTCAGCGAACATTTAAATGCAGGAAATAAATTTTTTTTTGTTAATTAATAATTTTAATAAATAACTTCAAAAAAATTAGACAGCATCGTACGTTTCAAACTTTAATTTAAACATGATTCCCATAAAAAAAATAACCGTTTTCTTTATATCTTTTCAATAATTAAGGTCCAACTTTAAAAATCATGATATTCATATTTTTGGATTAAGAACAAAAATAGTTTTTATACTTCTATACTGATTTGAGTAGATCTCTTCTAGATATGGACCGATAAGGTTGTCACGTATCATAGCAGCCTACACGTTACATTGAAATCTGCGCTGGTGCCTGTTCTGCATAATGCTATGGGGATTGTCGTGCGCCTATTGGTGAATGCTATGGAAATTTATATCATCATTTCGACCGAGGGACTCTTCATCCGTGTAAAGGATCCATAACACCATATCGTTCCCTTGCGTCTGACGCAGAAACCAGTGGTAGAATGTTACACGGCGTACACAATTATTTGACGAGAGACTATATGCTGTATATGTAGATGAGAGGGGTACATACTCTTATCGTGTAGTACGATCCAATGAGATACCATGGCGACGAGCAAGGGTCTTGGTGCCGACTCGTCGATCCCTTGCAACATGCAAGAGAATTGCGTCCTCTCTCGCTAGTATACGAATAACATGGGGCTGTCCACGGTCAGCCTTTATGGGTATCAGGCATCTGCTTTCACGTACCCTCCGAAGGATGGCGTCGAAAGTCATGTGATGTGGGTATCGTCTATTATGAAACTTGACCCGATACAAACTTGATGCATCACGACCTTTCCCCAAGCCCATACATTAGTAACATGTCGTCCTATCCGATATGGATGACTCATTGTCACACGAAGTCCATACCGGTATTCTGTAATACGTACACCTTATACTTGCTTGTTCCATTACCGGTAGGGCAAACACCTTCGTATCTGCCGTTGCCAAGCGTATCACAATTTCATAGCTGTTACTATACGGACATCGAGGGTACACATCCTCCAATTCAAAAATTACCACGTAGACCTCCACGGGTGGGGTATCTGTGTTATCACCTTAACCGTGCACTTCCCGACCTGTGTTCATTAAATAAGATTTGCCCAGCACAGCGTGTTAAGTTAAACCACAGTATGACTTTGTTATATAATTTCTACTACCTAATATATATATATATATACATATATATATATATATATATATATATATATATATACTATATATATACTACTCAAATATATATATATATATATATATATATATATATACTATATATGCTATATATATATATCTTTTATATATGCTCTATATGTATATATATATACTATATATATAACTATATATATATATACTTATAGAAAGGGTTATTTAGGAACACATTTTCAATGTTTCTGATGTATACTCATAAGGTTTGTTTATCTAGTATATATAGAACGAATATAAATCAACGACGTAAAGTTTCTGTGAATGTCACCCATTAATTTGAGCAACGAGACAACGTAAAAAGATGGAACAGTTTTATTATTGAAGTTGTCTAGGTTGGAGTTATCCTAGCCTAGCCTATTCGCCGTTTCATTTTTCATTTTATTTTCAAATTTGAATATATATATATATATATATATATATATATATATATATATATATATATATATATATATATATATATATATATATATATATATATATATATATATATATATATATATATATATAGATAAAAATGGCCTGCAATATGATTCCAATATGTTGTATCTGCTTGTACGAGTTTAATGAATCATCCGTAGTACCTCTGATCTTAGGATGCAACCACACGTACTGCAAACTCTGTATTACAAAATTGAGTCTTTTGAATATAGAATGTCCAAAATGCAATGATTATATACCTAAAAATGTGAATGAATTACCAGTTAACATATCTATGGTACTCGTTCCGAGACCAGACATAAAATGTCAATCTTCCGCGTTACAGATTCTAAAGTTGTATTTATCATTATTAAATCAACCTGAAGATGATGTCGCGAAAGGTGTTGAAGAAACTGAAGATTCTGTTGATAGTAAACAAATCAAAAATGGGTTGAACCCGACCAATATTCGTGTAATAGATTATTGGAAAACTCAAGGATTTTTTCAAAGTGTAAGTAGCAACTATTTAATTTGTGATATATATATTATATATATATATATATATATATATATATATATATATATATATATATATATATATATATATATAACCTTGTATATATATATATATATGCTCAACAAACAAAAGATTATTTATACTAAATATATATATATACTTATATATATATATATGCCTTATATATAGCCATATTATATATATATGTATATATAAAATAAATATATATATATATATATATATATATATATATATATATATATATATATATATATATATATATATACTTCGTTGAATATCGCCTCTCCTCCTCAAGACCTAAACTCTTATTCTTAACCGAAAGTCGGGTGTTTGACCCCTCTGATGGCAAACCCTATTTCCCCCCCTCCTATCGTACTGTCTATATCCTCAATTTTCAGCGAAGTGCTTTCGCCCAATGACATTACATGAAAGCAAAGAATGTCATTGTGTTTATGTGCGCAATGACTTTCTTTCTCATGTATACCTTCTAATCTGCTACTAAATTCATTTGTTCTTTTTTATCTAACTCAACTGATTATTCTAAATTCATCAACCACTTAAACTCAAAATAGAACACATTATCTGTAATCATTATTCTTGGTGATTTCAATGTTCACCACCAATTTTTTTCCACTAATTCTCAAGATACAGCTGGTAAACTCCCTATACCATTTATCTATCCATAATAATCTCGGGTAAATGATGAAGCTTCCTGCTCGTATTCCTGATAGCCTTGGAGATGAGCCTATCATATTAGACTATTTATTAACTTCCAATTTTTCCCTTTATTCATTTAAACTATTTCCATCAATGGGTTCCTTCGATCACTTTTAATTCTTTATCCTGTTCTATCTTTTAAAGTGTTCTGCAAAAATGGTATTTCCAGTGGCGAGGAAACGCTGTTGAAACTTGTTAGACTTGTGGTCGTACTTCATTTATCTACCTTGGGAGTTATTCTGCTTTACTGTTATGGAGTTTCTCAGAGCGGAGTGATTTTTTCTGACATTTGAGGCGCGCATTCTATATTCTTCCTTTTCAACTAAAACAATAAACTTCGGTTTAACTTCTGTTCTCGTGCTATTCGTTGCAAATATACTGGTTTCAAGATTGTGTCATCTCCATACTGAAAAGGTTTTGCAACTTATATTTCATTCCATAATCGTGCAAAATCTTTTTTCCCCTAACACTATAAACTCCTTTGTCTGTAGAAAATGTAGTGAAACTTATGCAACTTATATTTCATCACATAATCGTGAAAATTTTTCCCTATATATATATATATATATATATATATATATATATATATATATATATATATATATATATATATATATATATATATATATATATATATATATCTGCTACTGCCCATATTATACTTACCCCAACGGTGACCCAAGCCGGGCGTCCGTCAGAGCAGGTGTTTAGAAGTTGCGTCTGATGTCCGTTAAAGTCAAAACAATTTACCAAGAGGTATCTTGTGTCATCACATGTTTGGGAAGGACATCTTTGACAGTTGGAGGACTTAGCACCATGCAATCTGTTTATATCTTTGAAGGGAGGGATGAGGTGCCCAGAGCGGACTAGACAGCATTACTCTGGTTTGACTGTCCATGCACTGTTTGTTGGAAGAATCACTCTGCAGCAATGCGGGACATGGTACATGATATATATATATATAACTATGTATATACTTAACATATATATATACATATCTATATATATATATATATATATATATATATACATATATATATATATATATATATATATATATATATATATATATACTACTATATATATAAATGTCTATCTATAGGGTTGGACAAAAACCTGATTTACAAAAAAACAAAAAGCATTGGTTTATTTAAAAAGAAAAAAACATGGTTTTTGTTTTTATGCTATTTGATTGGTTTAATGTAGTTTTTAATGGTTTTAATAGATTTTAAAGGCAAAAAGTACTACTGGAAATTGTTATACACATGTACTTATTCAATATTTTTAAAATTCCTTAATAAATTTCTTCATGATTCTTAAATTTCAGATAATAGTATAAGTGTATTATTTTAGTTTATAGCTAAAGTAAGTAGAGAATTATATTATGATGTAAACTCATTCATATCTTAAGTTAAGGGGAGTCTGTACTCGAAATTTATTAAATATTCTTCTATTGATATACAAATAATTCTTATTACCTTTATATTTGAATACTAGGAATATATATATATATATCCTATATATATATATATATATATATATATACTGCTATATATATATATATATATATATATAACCTCTCTATACTCTTGCTTTAATATATTCATATATCTTTATATATATACATGTATGTATATCATTCTAGAAGGAAGAAGGAGAGCCCCCCCTGAGAGGAGGCGAGAGAGAGAGAGAGGGGAGAGGAGAGAGAGAGAGAGAGAGAGAGAGAGAGAGAGAGAGAGAGAGAAGAGAGATTCACATCTTTAAAGTCGAAACTGAAATTATCATTAAAATTTTGTATACAAAAAAAAAACTAATTTCCCTACTTTAGCTGTTCCCAACCTATATTATCATTTTTAGCTTTATAAGTGAAAGTTGAAAATACCCTTTCAACATTGGCATTTTGATGAAGTTGCTGACAATATATACTATTTATATATAACCTTCTCATCTAATTTTCTTTGAGAGATCTGTAACAAGATGAAGGAGTCGCTGCTGACAACAGAGATTCATCAAATAGGTAACTTTTATAAATGGAGGAGAATTTGCTCTTAAATTTATACAAATGGGCATCAATTCAGGATACTCATTTTCCATAATTTCCATTGCTTTTGAATACTCATCCTCTGGAAGTACTGCGGTCTGATATCTTGGGTTAAATATACGCCAATAAGTGAGCTTCTGTTACTGCCTGATGATACTTCCTTTTTACTTTTGCTAAATCTTGTCTGTTGAGTGGTGGATTAAGCTGTTCTAGCTCCATGTTCATGTTTTTCCAAATATAAACAGCATCACTTAGTTTAGAGTCATTGCCTTCTAGCTTGGTTAATGCTGTGGCCACACACTCCACAAGGTTTTATTATAAACTTTTAGTAACGGCATCGATGGGTGAAAATAAATTCCCCATGAGAAAACCGGAAACAAGAATCATGTTTTTAAACATGTTTAAATATATATATATATATATATATATATATATATATATATATATATATATATATAGCAACATAACATGTATATATATATATATACTCTCTCTGCTATATATATATCATATATATATATATATATATATATGCTGCTATATGCATATATATATATATATATTATAATCATTCTCCCAATAATATAAAATCAGCCAGAAAATTTTTTATTGGCTTTCAGTTACTCTTCGATTAAAAAAATTGAGTAAACCATATCAACATGCTAAAGAAAACCATTAAAATATATTTTTAAATATTTTATGCATGGTTTTTTATGGTTTAAACCATTGGTTTTTATGTGGTTTAAACCATGGTTTAAACCAATGATTTAAACCAAATGGTTTAAAACAGCCATCCCACCCTATATATATATATATATATATATATATATATATATATATATAACATATATGCTATATAACTTATATATATATATATATATATATATATATATATATATATATAACAACATAATATATATATATATAATATGTGAAAGCTACTACTTTCTTCAGGTTTACGGTAAAGTACTAAGCGGAGAAAAGATTTACTGCCGTTGGAGATCCAATGAGAAAAAATATGGAAAAATATCAATTCATGAAAACATGGTTTTTTTTCATTCTATTGATTTGTTGGAGATACCGAGTAATTCCCAAATAATTATGGTTAGTACTAACTTTAATAAATATCTTTGTATATATATATATATATATATATATATATATATATATATATATATGGCAACTTTAAAAATATACATATCACAGAAATATATACTATATATATATATATATATATATATATATATATATATACTTCTCTTATATATATATATATAGCAACATATATATATACTTATATATATATATATATATATATATATATATATATATGCTCAACCATATATATATATATATATTAATGGCAACCACATACTTAACCTCTGAGAAGCAAAGAGGGTTGGCTTCCAAAAATAGCCTCACGTCCCGGGCCTCTACCCGCATCAACATTTGGGAGTTTACTAAGGCCACCACCAGAGTTCGTCCTGTCACGGAATTGCCGACCTCTCCTGCTGCGCGGTCTTATTTCTTCATTAATTTTTACAACCTTCCCGACCTTTACGCTAATTTTTTACTTTGTTGAACATTACCTCTCCTCCTCTAAACTTCATCTCTTATTCATAACCGAAACTTAGATGTTTGAGCGTACTGACGGCCAGGGTTGTGGAGTCGGTTCAAAAATTTTCCGACTCCGACTCCGACTCCACCCTCTTCAAAATTACCGACTCCGACCTCTTCAAAATTACCGACTCCGATACCACTCTTTTGAAAATTACCGATTCTTGAAAATTACCGACTCCGACTCCACCCTCTTCAAAATTACCGACTCCCTTTTCAAAATTGCCGACTGCGACTCCGACTCCACTCTCTTCAAAACTACTGACTCCCCGACTCCGACTCCACAACCCTGCTGACGGCAAACAATACTCTGTTCTTTCTTACTGTCTCTATCGTCAAAGGAAGTTGTTGTGCCTATGTGAGCGATAATGTTTTGTTTGTCTTTCTGATTCTGAGCCACACGAATTTTCTACAGTATTACTCGAGTCATAAGGTATTAAGTTACATCTAATAAATTCATCTGTTCTGTATATCTGTCTCCTAACTCAACTTACTATCATAAATTCTTCAACTACTTAAACTCCAAGAATGATGTATTTAGAGAAAGGTGAAGAATAGAGAATGTAGTTCTAATTTGATGATTTTAATATTCACCACCGTCAATAGCTTTCTTCTAATATTTAAGATACAGTTGGTGAACTTGCCTACCACTTTTGTATCCAGAATGACGTTGTCACTGCACCATGCTAGTATCCCTGATCGTCTTGGAGAGGAACCCAGTATTCTAGACCTTTTCCTAGCCTCTAATTCTTATTCTGTTAAACTCTTATTCCTCAGTAGTGTTCCTCCGATCACTTTATCTCTGTAGTCTTTTCTATCTGTTCAAGTCATCCAAAGGAAAGGCTCGAACTTACGGCGAGGAAATAATTTTTGACACTTCGATGCTGTAATCTAGTCAAACTAACCGTCGTACTTCTTTGACTTCCCATGGAATGACTATTGCTTCAGTGGAAGGGGTTCCTCCTGAGTGTTTAGAACTCATAACTAAGGTGGTTCTCTCTGGCATTGGGGCCGTATATCCCATATTCTTTCCCTTCAACTTAATCTAACAAACCTTAGCTTAACTCTGCATGTTCTCGTTCTATTCGTCACAGGAGAGGAGAGAGAGAGAGAGAGAGAGAGAGAAGAAGAAGAAGAGAGAAGAAGAGAGAGAGAGAGAGAGAGAGAAGAGAGAGAGAGAGAGAGAGAGAGAGAGAGAGAGAGAGAGAGAGAGAGATGCCTTCACCAATTATCGTCGTATTCAAACTCTAAAAACTCACGCAACTTGTATTTTACCCCGCAATCGTGCAAAGTCTATTCTCGTAACACTGAAGATTTTCTCCGTAAACTCTCTAGTTCCTCTTCTTCTCCGTAATCTCTCTAGTTCCTCTTCTCCGTAATCTCTCTAGTTCTTCTTCTTCTCCGTAATCTCTCTAGTTCTTTTTCTTCTCCGTAATCTCTCTAGTTCTTTTTCTTCTCCGTAATCTCTCAAGTTCCTCTTTTTCTCCGTAATCTCTCTAGTTCCTCTTCTTCTCCGTAATCTCTCTAGTTCCTCTTCTCCGTAATCTCTCTAGTTCCTCTTCTTCTCCGTAATCTCTCTAGTTCTTTTTCTTCTCCGTAATCTCTCTAGTTCTTTTTCTTCTCCGTAATCTCTCTAGTTCTTTTTCTTCTCCGTAATCTCTCTAGTTCTTTTTCTTCTCCGTAATCTCTCTAGTTCTTTTTCTTCTCCAGTTCCTCTTCTCCGTAATCTCTCTAGTTCCTCTTCTTCTCCGTAATCTCTCTAGTTCTTTTTCTTCTCCGTAATCTCTCTAGTTCTTTTTCTTCTCCGTAATCTCTCTAGTTCTTTTTCTTCTCCGTAATCTCTCTAGTTCTTTTTCTTCTCCGTAATCTCTCAAGTTCCTCTTTTTCTCCGTAATCTCTCTAGTTCCTCTTCTTCTCCGTAATCTCTCTAGTTCCTCTTCTTCACGCTCTTTCTATAATTTCTAACTTTGCTTCTTCCTCTTTCCCCTCTTCCTGTATCTTCGTTCAAATTTTTGCTTCTAATTCCATCTTACATGATTGGGAGCTATTCCTACTACTCTACCTCTTCCAACTCGTACCTAATATTGTAGTTCCTTTTAAAGATGATATTTCTGCTCTCTGAGCTAGACACTGAGAAGGAATACGGTCCTGTTAGTATTCTTCCTGTGATTCTTAAAACTTATGCTTTCGATCTTTTACCCTGCGTAGGTAAACTATTCCGTCTATGCCTTTCAGCTACGACCTTCCCTTCCTGCTGGAGGATTGCGCTCATTCAGGGGATCCCTCTCAACCCTCAAACTTTCCTCCTATTGTTTTAACTTCTGTTCTTTCTAAGGTTTTCGAATCTATCCTCAACAGGAAGATTTGGAAACATATAAATTCTTCTAATCATATCTCTGCTCGTCAGTATGACATTCGTTAGTAACGTTCTACTTTCGGTCGGTGAATCTTTCGCTGTAGCGCAAGACATATCGCAAGCCTTCGATACAGTCTGGTACAAAACTTTGATTTCTAAACTCCCCTCTTTCGGTCCCTAATCTCTCTGTGACCTCTTTGATTTCCTTTCCAGTCGTTCTATAGCAACTGTTGTTGACGGCCACCGTTCATCCTTTAAACCCATAAATAGTGGTGGTTTTCAAAGTTCTGTCATATTCCCAACTCGTTCTACTTTTTATTAATGACTTTCTCTCTATTACCAAATTAACCTATCCACTCCTATGCCTGGGACTCCACCCTTCATTACTCTTTTCATTTTGAAGCACACCCATATCAACATTAGTTACCCATCTCAACATTAATTAACCTCACCCTTCATTACTCTTCTCATTTTGAAACAAGCCCAACTCGACATTAATTAACTTCGCCCTTCATTACTCTTTTCATTTTGAAACACCCAACTCAACATTAACTAACCTCACCTTTCATTACTCTTTTAATTTTGAAACACACCCAACTCAACATTAATTAACCTCACCTTTCATTACTCTTTTAATTTTGAAACACACCCAACTCAATATTAATTAAATTCACCTTTCATTACTCTTTTAATTTTGAAACACATCCAACTCAACATTAATTAACCTCACATTTCATTACTCTTTTAATTTTGAAACACACCCAACTCAACATTAATTAACCTCCCCTTTCATTACTCTTTTAATTTTGAAACACACCCAACTCAACATTAATTAACCTCACCCTTCATTACTCTTTGTATTTTGAAACACACTCAACTCAACATTAATTAACCTCAGCTTGAATGGTTAGCCTTGGAGTAGCTAACCTCTGATCTTTCTCGAATTTCTAATTGGGGTATTGAGAACATGGTTGTTTTCAATGCCTCAAAAATTCAGTTCCTTTATCTTTCTACTCTATATAAAGGTCCGCACAACTACAACAGCTTTGAATATATACAACTCAAACCTTCGTCTGTCTCGTGATCTTAATTACAAGGATCAAATTACTTCTCTTTCTAAAAGACTTCTAAGAGGATGGGTGTTCTGAGGGGCTTTCAGAATTTTTCCCCCCATTCAAGTTGCTTGCTCTTTACAAGGGTGTCTTTCGCCCTTGTATGGAATATGCCTCACAGATTTGAAGTGATTCTACTCAAACAACTCTCCTTATAAATGTGGAGTCTAGGACTTTTCGTCTTATTAACACTCCTCCTCCTCACTAACTCTCCATTCACTCTCCATTCACTCTCCTCCCTGTCGAATTGTCGCGTCACTCTTTATTATATCGCTATTATAACGAACACTTCTCTTCTGAACTTTTTAATCGCATTTCTCCTCCATTGAGAAGGGCTCGTGCTACACGCTTTTCTACACTCTCATCCTTTCTCTATCCAACCCTCTTAACCCCAGACTTAACCGCAACGCTCAATCTTACATGTACTCCACTTTTAAATTTTGAAAGAC
>JABUQX010133615.1:20000-38163 GCA_015478945.1 Trachelipus rathkii
AAGCAGCTATTTAATACTTATGACTATTTTTAATATAAATATTATCCTTCTTAGTGTGTGTTTTATTGGTTTCTCCTAATATTTATATTAAAATGTTATTACTTTATTTCTCTAAAACTTTTAAAATAATGTCAAGAAATTTAATTTTTATATTTAAATCACTAAAAGAAAAAGCTATTTGACTTCATTTATAACAAGAATTTCATTTTTATAAAACTTTGCCTTCATTTATAACTTTAAAAACCCTATTTCTTTAAAGCTTTACTTCATTAATAACTTTAAAATACTTTGCTTCATTTATAACTTTAAGACTTCATTTCTTAAAAACTTAACTACCTCTAAAGTTATAATACCATTTTATTAAAACTTTACTTTCTTTAAAACTTTAAAACAATTTCATTAAAACTTGATTTCATTTGAGTCTAAAACTTCATTTCTTTAAAACTTTATCATTTATAACTTTATAACTTTATTTCTTTTAAACCTAAATTCATTTATAACTAAAACGTCATCTTATTAAAGCCTGGCTTCACTTGTAACCTTAAAGTTTCATTTCTTTAAAACTTCATTTCTTTTAAACCGGATTTCAAGTATAATTTTAAAACTTCGTCTCATTAAAACCTGGCCTCATTTATAACTTTAATTAAACTTCGACATTTATATTTTAAACTTCATTTCATTATAAATTTGCTTCATTTATAACTTTAAGAATTCATTTCTTTAAAATTTGACCATTTAAAACAATAAAACCTCATTTCATTATAACTTGGACTTCGTTTATTACTAGAACTTCATAGAACTTAAACACTTCATTTATAACTTTAAAACTTCATCTCATTAAAACCTGGCTTCATTTATAACAATTATAATAATTATTGGTCTCCTTCATGAACGAAATCACTTTGGCGTGGTGCGAAAGCTCTGATTTTATTTTTAAATGGTATCTACCGAATGGTTCGTTCCTGCTTTTGCTTTTTTTCCCCCTCTTTAGTTTCGCTCTTTGCTACGTTTTGTTTATCTATAATTTTTGGGCCTTTCCAAGCTCTTAGTGTTTTTTTTTTTAATTCCATCCTTGTCTCTTTACGTAGTGTATGTACTTTTCATTTAAGAAATAGGGTTTACCATTTTCCCCATCAGGCCCCGTGAGTCTTTTGGCGCCTCTTTCCACAAAGGTCTTTGGTCCATTTCACGCTCCTTTCACGGGGATGAGAGAACAGATTAAAAACCTGCCCTTTCCAACTTCGACAGAGCCTCAAATTGTAGAGCACTCGACCCTAGCTTAACTAGTGTGGAGGCTGTCCCACACTTTGGTGAATAATCTCGGGCGTCACATCAAAGGACGCGACTCCGTGAGGTTCCGGGTTGGGGGCAGGCTCGATACTCCATGGGGCGCTTCCGAAGCCACATTTTTACCCTACAGGGTAAGGTTTAAGGTTTGGGGGAGTAGTGATGAGCGTTGCCTAGGATATGTTGTGGGGAGTGGGTTGACTATTCGTTTAGATTTTTAGTTGCTCCTGCCCTTCCTTTAAAATTTTTTACATGTCATGAGTTTTGTTGGTATTTGTTTATTTATTGCGGTGTTAAGAAGAGCGTAGATTTTTATGAAAATATAAATAATGGATTAACGCTTGTATGTAAAGGCTGGTACCATCTTCACTCAGGTTCCCCTACTGACTTCTCCTTGGCTACTTAGACCAGAAACATTGCGGATGAAGGAACGTGCAATTCCCCTCTTCCTCCTATCATCATTTCAAATGCAGCAGCCATAAGTCTGCATCCCTCTTGTATCTAACCTTTAGGTCCGAGTTAGACCCTCCCTCGTCACTGACTAACAGAGTCTCACAAGATGGAACTCAAACTACGCAAACTTCAAAGAATTATAAACCATGGCATTATGTTGATAAATAATCATTCCACTTACCACTGGTTCTCGGATCCTCTCCCAGGTTTATCAACTCGAGCTAGTTACCCGTTTTATTTTAACTTAAGCTCGTCATTCTCTTCTCAGCTTACATACCAAAGTCCTCTTGTCCTCAGAGAGGCTTTAAAGGCTGCCTAAACACTGATGACTCATGTGACACCAATGATGAACGGTTCTCTTTTTGTGCAGGCTACCTTAAGGAGCCAAAGTTACAAACTAGAAAAACTGCCGCATTTAGGTGCTCCCCCATTGTCACACCCATGATAAGTTCCAAAGATAAAATATTTAGACAGAAATCCAAAATGATGCTCCGGAAGATATTCTTGCACACCTAATACAGAAAAAGATGAAAGATGCCAGTTATCGATGTGTACAGGTTTCCTTCTCCCAAAACTGCACCGACCTCTGCAAATGCTGGATTACTCTCGACATTCAACACACTATTCCCTCCTACTGAAATAATTACTTTCTCCATATCTTTACGGTACATACGTACATTCCACGCCCCAGAATGTGTTTCAAATGTCAATAGTTTGGACATCCTCAGAAATACTGCTATGCTTCTCAGCTTGTTTGTGAGCAATGTGGCGGCAATCATCAGACTTCCTGCGAGGTTAGTATATGCTGTCCTAATTGTAAAGGCTCTCATCTTGCTGCCAATGTTCAGTGCCCCTCTTACCAACTGAAATGTGAGATTCAAGAGCTCTTTACAGTCCTTAAACTGGATGGAAGGAGAGCAACTAGGCGTGCCCATGAAACGCTGTCCTATGCAGCCATACCATCTGTTTCACGGACATCCGAGGGTGATTTTTCACCCCTAAAGCCCCCTTTAAAACGCACTATTACGCATGGGCTCACCTTATATGGACCCACATTCAACAAATCTCCGACTTGAACCCCAACCAAGACACTCTTGGACATCGCTTCCATTTTTCAAACACTAACTACCTTCCAAACTCTCCCTATATGATGCAAACCTTTTCTCGGCGTCGGTCCCCAGAACGGACTACCCTGACCTATGGTGTGATTATATATGCTATTTCAAATTACTAATTGTAAAAGACTGTTCACGATATATTATAATGACCATTAAACTGAAATCTATCACAACAAACAAACTACTTTCGATAAAACGTAATAGTGACTTTGGGCAAGAAGAGACGTCACTTGGAATAAAATTTGACTTCCTGCTTGAACAAAGATATTACAGTAGCAATGAAGTGAGTTTAAGAGGTGCTCAAGCTGTGATAAGGCAAAAATATTCAGCGGTATTGTATGTTAATTGCTGTACGCATTCCTATAATTTAGCTTCTACTATTCATTTGAAGTACAACACTTTAGAATCTGTAATTTGGGCAAGTGAAAACAACTGGACAGTATTTAGGTCACCATATAGCAGACAACTATTTTAATAGAAAAAAACTAAATAAAAGTCTTTCCCCGAGATAAAAAATGGCCAAAGTTAACATGGATGTGCGAAAAAGGATTGTTACAATTTATAGAAGTTTATGAAGCAATTATTGAAGCTTTAAAAGAGTTTGAAATGGATCATTGCACTTCATATCTTTTGAAATCTGTTTTTATTAAGGGATAAAGTCGATCCTTTTTGGGGGCAAAAGGTGTGCCATATTTAAAGCAGAGATGTCTAAGAAGGCCCTATTTTTAATTATCTTTATAACTGTCATGTTGAATAAGCAATCACGCTTAGAGTTCTAATATGAAAGACATAGATTCAAAGGTCTGAAAACATTTTTTAACAACTTTATATATTAATATATAAATTTTATTAATAATCAAACCTTAGGTGGGCATTATTTGGTTAAAGTACTTACATAGGTTTTTTCTTTCAACCAACTACTCTTCTTTCGTTTCTTCTCTCTCTTTTCTTTTTAGGTTTAGTCTTTCAAAATCATGGCGTCTATGGAGGTCGAAGACTTTTCATATCAGGTATAGTTCGCTTCCACTTTTATTTTGTTATTATTCTATGCTCTATTTGTGCTATATCTTATTGTTGTAGATTGGCTAATGAAATATTGGCTTTACTATTTATCCTAAGAACTCTTCTATATTTATATCATTACATAGATTACTGGGTACTGCGAAACATGTGCTCGATAAATCCGTGCTCTGACGCTGTTCTTCATATAAATCTACATCATAGGATTTATTGAGCCAGCTAAAATTCGGTCTCATTATATGGTTAGTAGCCAGGAAAATTTTGCGCTCAAGGTCATCTGGCTTGGACTCTGCTCAGTGCTTCGGCAGTCCAAGCTAACTGCAAGATGAGCTCATACAATGTCAGGCTCGTGTTCATCTCGTACTCAGATCGATTAATGAATTGTTTGTGATTTGGCTATTTATTGTCAGACCGGTGCTTTGTTCCTAGCTCGGTTATATTTTCCAGTTTTTTGTGGCGGTTTCTCAGGCATCTTCTCCGTAAGAGGGTCTGTAGCGGTGCTGTGGAGCGGCGTGCCACTTTAGTAAAATCTCGGCTATAGACCCAGATCCTGTGAAATCCTCTACTCAATAGTCCTAAGCGGATACAGCGAGATTTAGTGGTTGATACGATAATTAACTATACTCGCCCTAAAATGAGGGTGGTCATGCAGACTACGTCATCTTTTTCTGACCAAAATCCCCGCTGCGATATTTTCATATAGACTGACTACACAAGTACAGCAACGATTATTAAAGAGACAAGTAATTATGTCGAGTGAATGTATTATTATTAAATACTAATCTTTTTTTGAATTAACAAAAGTGATAAACGTTTTCCAAATGTAAAGCGAATACAAACAGATATGTAATATAAGCGGCGATTGAAAATATAATCGTTAATTGGAGGTTACAAAAGACCGCCAGTATTATCTATCGGCATCAACAATCAGTAAATGGTCTACGATTACAGGAATATCAGGCATTTAACCTTCAAGAAACCAAAAAACCTACTAAGTTTCAGGTTAAAAAAAGAAAACGGTCACGCTACAAGACTCTAAGACGGACGCTCAACCGCGCATAAGTCACCGTGACGCCGCAGCGTAGAACAAGCTACACTCAATTGAGCGCAGATCACCCGATGCACCGAAGTGAATCAAAACAGTCTAAGGCCCAGGATCACCCGCCCCCTAACGACAAGACTGTTAGAAAGGAAATTTCAGCCGAAGTGCAGATTTGCACGAACATTGACTTTTATAACTTTCATCCCGTCTTCAGAGCTAACAGGGAAAATCATCCAAACAACGGTCCATCTACGCTGCTTCTAGAAAAAGAGAAACCCGACCGTCGGTCCGGCGAACCGCTTCGCTTAAAGCGCCGTCGTTTGGTCATCTGACGGTGCATGTTGCGCGGCTGACTATCAAAGGTCAACTCTTCCAGATCCCAGCATTGCGGACATGAAACTTAAAACTGTGAACTGCCGGGTAGGATCAGTAAGTGCGATCCCTTAGGGAGAAATAAAGCGCCGATAGCAATTCTGAAAAACACTTTTAAACGAATGCTAAGTAAGATGCTATAGCTCCAGAAATAAGGCCAATTCGTCCCTTAAGATCATGATGCCTCACTTTATGGGGTCAGGAGATCGCGCGTGCAGCATGCGGTCTTTCCTATTACTACTACGATAGATGAGAAATATGATTTCTTCGTGAAAGAAGTATAACAAAGATAAAAAATTTCGATATCGATAACTATATGACTATGACTATGTTTTATATGATACAGTAAATAAGTATATAATATATATACTAGAGTATTATTAATATATTATTATATTTATTATATAGTATCTCCGTTTAGAGAGTGATAAGATTCATACTTCTGTAACTGCAGTAACATATCTCGAGGTATTGTCGTCTTTAAGTTGACTGCAGTGAACAAACTGTCAAGGGTGGCGACCTTCAAAAAGCACTCGAAATTAAATGTTGATGGTGGAAAGTATCGAATCATATATTGTCATCGGAAAAAGTCTAGAAATTATGTCTAATTTTTTCTACATTTTTAGCTAATTTCCCTTAATTTTTTTTAGTAGGATATTATTATGTAGTTTTCTATTTGCATATATATTTATTTGTATATTATGACATCGAAGGACTATTTTGTATTATATATATTATATGATATTAAATTATATGATTATATATATATTATCTATTGGTAAGTATATATTATATATTACTATAATATATACTTATTATATTATAATTATATATATATGTATATATATGTAATATGCACAATGATGTAGTGATATATATATATTATATATATTATACTAATAATTATTATAAGTTAAATAAATATAATAATCATATATATATTAATATTATAGATAATTTATAGCTTATAATAATTATTATTTATTTCTTTCTTTCTGTTTCTGTCGACCCTTTTTCCTCCGATGAATTTGCCCCCGAAGATTTTTGGGGGTGTAAGTGTAGGCTGAGCTAACGCGACAGTGCGAGGTAAATAGAAAAGCAGTAGGGAGAGAGACGATTATGACAATATCGTCGAAAAGAAAGCCCAGACTTTATACCTTACTTGCCCCCCTCTGTACCATTAAAATTAGTGGCGAACGCATACGTCACAGACCAGAATATATCCACCACTAGATGCATCTATTAAGGGTATACCGAGCGACGGACCCTCATACATAATGGTAAATCGTCATTGTAAGGGTTTATCCCTCTGGCCAGGTGGGGTGTAACCAAACATGCCCTGCTACCATACCAAAAACCTCCTGACCCGCTCATTCATAAAATCGCTAAAATACATGACCACACACGTGATATTCTCTGATGCTCTCCAAAGCTTTCGTAGCATGGTTGTCCTCTCCTTTTCAGACACGTATACACATTTGACAATCGAATCCGTTACTTCTCATCGGATTGGTCTCGCATCCCAGCGGTCAAATTTGCCGCGAGAGCAACACTCACCAGCTATACATTCCGCTTAAACCCGATTCCTAATATCATTCAGTGTTTGGCCCCTTTCTCCATCATGACCAAAACGCCGCTCCTTAGGCATACATTATCAAATTTAGTATTCACTCGTCAATTATATGCCTTTGCTTCAGCACCAATCAAACACCGCCATACAAACGTTCATGTGCCTGCCTCACTTTATCAAATTCTTCTATCTACACGACTTTTTGCACACTCTTCTATAGATTGTCCGATTTCTGAAACACATTGTGAACTCTTAGAAACTATACTTCTTTTTATATTCAAGACCATTATGTGACAATATAACATGTACAAGTTGTGACACCACTAACCAGTGTAAGCACAGCATACGCAACGTTCGCGCATGTTATTACGCCCTAGCATATCAATCTCAACTAGACTTAGTAGCCGACCCTTATGCATACCACACAAGACCGTGCATATAGCCGAAGTATTGGCAAGAAGACACCGTAAGGATCCGAGCATTAAACTTCACTTTTGACCGACTTTCACTATAAGTAATTGGTCTAGTGTTAGAGGGCGTGGTTAATACTATATTTCCCTACTACATCTCTGTGGCACCATCGGAGGTCCAGATCTTCGCCTCCTTCATCTGAGCACATTCGGATACCGTCTGCCCCTTAGAATACGTATGTGAAACCCAGACACTTGTGTTCTAGGGCCTGATTCTTCCCTGTTATTCAATTACCTATACTTCACACGCTGAATGGAGAGATTGTGTCCTCTACTACACTAAACCCTATAAAACCTTTTTACTCTAATTATGGAATCGATCAATGGTTTTTACTTCAAGCCGCTCAGAATTCCTATACACTATGGTACACCTGCACCACAGGATTTCTCATCTTGTATCCATCGATGGGACCTCTCGCAAACTGACCCTCTATCAGATATGTCGCCACCACAGACAGGAACCAAGTACTCTCCCCTGCATATAATAGGGTAAGCGCCCCTACCTCCACCTAAACAATTCAACTACCATTCTTCGTTCGACTCCAATTCACTATTCTACAACGGGCACTATTTTTCCTGTGGCATCGCCCACCTACAAACTTCTTTTCATAACCCATCCATGATACAAATGGACTGGGACATCCTAAGGGGGGACAAATAAACACAAACGAACATGTGCGTTACTTAGCAGTCCTTACTATAACTAACCGGGCCTAAATTAATTACCTAAACGCAAAATCTTACGCATTAGCCAACACATACGCTTATTCACTTACATACAGTGATCTGGTACGTTTCTAAATCACTTTTGCTACGACTAGTTCTTTTCTGCATATTTCAATTACTTTTGATTCTCGCATCTAATTCTAAGAAATATTTGTCCCGTATAATCCACGGCAACCAATAATGACACCGTACATTTAAATCACAGCGCGGACATAAATCTCTATTCTAATGACCAGTGCCACTTATCTATACTGCCTATATTCCATCAGCCCAACCTATAAACTTGACGGTTTAAGTCATTCAACGGTAGCTGAATGCGATCTCGCCTCGCTTTGAATTTTATGCCACAAAACATTGCTCGTATATAGAAAACAATCCTATTAATAAAACAGTAAGTGTTTTGGGTTATAAGTTGCATTCTTCCATCAAGACTATTTCTCCATCCTATAATTGCTTTCTCAACGATCATAGTAAGTTTTGTAGTTCAATGTAAAGGATAAGTTGTGATTTTCTTTCTACGTACATTCTCGTACACTACTTCTAATACGATAAGAGTATATGCTACCTTGTTCTTTCCAAGCACCAGTCCGCATCGAGCAGTTCCATTCGGACGCTCTTCTATTTGACAAAATGTAAGCCAGCATATTTATCACCCTTCACCCGACTAGCAAGCTGAACGCAGCACTCGCAATAAAGCTTTATTCCACCTATTTTAAAATTTCTACACAGTTCCCGGCTGTTTCTTCCTGTGTACGCTCTTATACATAAGGTTACTAAATTACGCTAAACGCGATCGCTGCTGCACTCACAATCGCTGGCGTTTGGACCCTTATTAACACCCTCGCATCATTTAAACGCTTTAATTAACAACTTCCTAAGATCCATCAAACTTCGCCTATTTCGCTCCGCTCCTTGATGTGGCTATCATTTCTGGCTACCCTAGTAAGTTCTTCATCACATAGGGCCCGATGCCAGGATGTATTCACTTTTTAGCACCTTTACGTCACCCTAACCGCATTACGCTGAATCGGAAAATGCCTCATGCTTACTATGATCTAGATACGGCGTTCATATCTACCAAATATACGCTATTCCCTGTCCTTGGCAACCAAATCAGGAACCACACACATATACATAACACGTCCGGTTGTGTCATGCAAATCATTACTAGTGTAATGTATATTGTGAGTGCAAGGACTATGAGAGAATGATGTTCATTACTGCCATCTCGACAGCTTCCGTCCTCCCACCAGCACGGGTAGACGCTACCAATTTTCAATCAGTTACAGCAGCACATCCTATTCATTATGATCTAAGTCAGAGTTTCCCCATTATTCTAGACATTCTGATAACTTATGCCGCAACTGCTTCCTTCTCGCTAGAAAGAGCCTTCCAGCATAATTTCAGCTGGTAATGTTGCGTCTATGTCCAGTCTCGCTTTTCCAAGAAGAGCTGTTCAGTGTTTGCTTTACCTCGGTTATTGCGGTTTTCCTCTCTAAGCCGTAAGTTAACAGCGCTTTTTGATGTATTTCCGACTTTATTTTATCTACCAGTTATTATAAATGCCATTAGCTATCTTTCGTTCTTTCGAATTTCATCGGAGTTGTTGCTTTAGTAACAACTTCAACCCGTACGTCCTTCTTTTTATAGCTCATAGTTAAGTACGCTTTCCCATCAACGAGCGTCATTTTTCTTCAGTCTCCACGCGATATTTTGCTTGTAAGCACTTGCTTAATGTGCCTGGAACTTGTAGCAATCAATTCATCACGACTGTGCTCTGTTGCATTCTAACGATACATAGTAATGCGATGGTCCGTTCGATGTGTGACGCTCGTCGCAGAATTCTGCTCAGTTATTAGCGACGTTGTTGCACGATTGCAATGAGCCCCGTTTTACTAGCGAGCGCGTGGTCTTAACGCATCACTTTTAACAACCCTCTCCATCCTTTCTGGTGTCACTATTAATACTTCTGTCTACTTTGTTTTGAGATTTATTAAGCCGGTACTCATTCCTTGTCCGTATGCAACACTTGCCTCTGCTTCATCCAACCCAGAAGCTCTACCTTACATTAATTTTATCACTTATGCGCTAAACAATCAGCTGATAAAATGATATTACCGAATAATACGAGCGCCTGATTGCTAACCCCCTGCAGAAGGCATGGAATTTATAACAAACGCAAACACATCTGACTTTCAACGAGTCTAGCAGCATTTTCACCAACACTGGTATAAAATCAATCCATACTTTTACAATCATTTCGAGTACCGATGCTGCTGATTATACGAGGTTCAGATCAGCTCTAGTATAGTCCTGTACATGGATACCTTCGCTTTTCTGTGATCTTGAGAGTGAATAGAGATGTATTGCCTTTTTATCAAAGTACACAATCCGACTTAGTTCGATCATCGAGCTGCGGATCGTACAAATGTCGCGAAATGCACGCTCTACATCTCTTCGATTTTCCCTCGGTTCGCAGCCCACTCGCTTGTGACATGGCAATATATCACAAATATCTCACCTAAGTTTTATCTTACCGCATATCGGGCCTAATTATTTGATCACGTTTATCCAACCTTCACGTTTCCCTGTGCAACAGGACTGATATCTGAAGTCCGTATGCGTGCACGTCGTTCATCCATGGAACAATTAATGTCATTTCAGCCAGTTAAATCTTACTGCACAAAATCGTAGCTGTTTTGTTATCGACTAATCGTACAAGCGTTTCCTCCTCCCAAGATGAGGCCATACGTCACATACGAAACAAGCTACGCAATGTACCTTGATTTACTTTTCACAACATATAAGATTAAGCCATAAGAATTTTCCTACAGACTCATTCTAAACAAGTCTAAAGGTTCTACCATAGACTTCTGATAGGAACGCATACCCGTACAGTGGTCTACGCAATGTTCGACTCAAACGATTTGGCAAGTCTCCTTTTGGTGCTTTCCTCTCGTTGCATTCGTCACTACAACGAACCAGCAGAACAAGTCACAACCATGGTCAACATTTATCGTCTTAAACATAAATAAACAAACAACTATAATTTACACCTGTTATCCTTTCTTAGATTCTTATGTGTTCAGTCAACAGCGAGCAATATCGAAAGCAATTATGTCCCCTTGCTCTAAATAACATCGCATCACACTCCTGCTCGTCGACTCCTACATGCCCCTCACATGGTATCTTTCTGAGACATTTCCCAGGTTGGTAATCGCTTATGACGATTCCCATACATATTTCGCTGTACGAAGATGGTTAGAATATATTTGTTCGTACGGCGGGGGGCGGAGAAAAAAATAGAAGACCGGAGAGTGAGGGGAGGAAATGAAGTAGAGAGATGCATATATTATATCTAATATATTATATGATATATATGTATTTATTATTAGTATCAGTAATATATATATATTATTAGTATATATATATAAGGATATATCTATATATATATAATAGTTTTCTATATAGATAATAATATTATATATATATATATCATAATATCATTCTAATACTGCCTTATATATATTATAATAATTATTATATATATGGATATAATAATAATAATATATAATATTGACTATATATATATGATATAATTGATATTATTAATATTCATAGTTAAGTAATATAGGTTTAAATAGTATATGAGTATTTATTATATTACTATATTATATAATTTATATAGTTATTTATTATATATATTATAATATATATTATAGTATAGTATGATATAATATATACGATATATACTAATTATTAAATATATTACTATATATTATATATAGTATACATATTATATTGATATATTATACTATAATATAATTATGTTGTTAGTATTTTATGTATATATATTATGAGTATTTATATATTATTATTATAATAACTATATATACTAGTCATATATATATATAATTATAGTAGTTATACTATATATAATATAAATATATATAGATTAATAGTTATTATATTATATAGTATATATAATAACTATCATATATATATAGCTATAATATAATATATATTATAATTCGTTTGGTAAAAAATATTCATGGTATTTCCTTTTAATGTGATACTACTATTAGTATATTATATATGATATTATGAATAGTATATTATTATAATCATGAATATATATATATTATTATATTATTGTACGTATAGTATTATTAATATATATATATTATGAGTAATATATATATATACTGTAGGACTTTTAATAATAGTATTTCATTAATCACGAAGAATAATATTGTTTTTTCAGTCTCCACAGTCTCATACATACTTGGATCCGGAAAAGAAGGCTAATAACTAACAAAGTATCTCTATGATGATTGGAACTTTTTCTATGAGGTGACGAAAATGTAAAAAAGTAGATAGCAAATAACAAAAAAAACAAGAACGAATAAATGAGTGCTCAAAAAAACTATATTCAATTAGCTAACATCGCGAAAATATGGTTTATAAACGATGTACTATTTCGTTCATGAATCGTGGTAAAATGTTTAGTGATACAGGACAAAGTGGTTTAATAACATAAAAATCATATATAAAAATATAAATAAAAACCTAAAATGATTGCTACTTTTTTTTCTTCTTAGCAAACCGATTAGCTAATCTAATATATTACTATTATATATGTAATATATGATATCTTGATAATAATTATTAATATATTATGATAATAACTATATATATTTCTATAAAATCAATTATAAACAGATATATATTATATAATAATTAATATGAATAATATATATATAGTTTGGAAGATATTTTCATATGATATCTTGTATAAGGTATTACAACGATCGCCATTATGTAGGGGCGCTGCAGTGGAACGGCACGGTACGGGAACACTAGGGGAAACGATTTTCCATATACCCTGTTTAGGGTGGGAGGGCGGGAGGACCCCCGACGCACACACAAAATAACCATAATACCAAGAGCTGTGGCTCTTCCGAGACCCTCCTACGAAAAGGGGGGACTTAGTTTCGCTACTCAGATAGGTTCCACCCGAAGGCCGAAGAGACCCCCCGACGTCCTGCTGTATCGTGCGGGTTATACGTCCCTTGCGATGTTAATTTCCTATAGTTAAAAAAAATCATAAATTTTATAAAAGTGGGTTATATTTGTTTTTGGGTTATTTAGATGTAAGGTAGTTTTTAATATTTTGCTATAAGTAGGGTCTCTTAAATAGGCCTACAATGACTATATTTAATAACTAGAAAATCTATACAATGTAATGTCTATAAACTTTTATAATTTGTCTCTATTTTTTTCTAATTCTTACATACTGACTAATCTAAAATTTGCAAACCTAAGGATTCACAGTGACTCTTGTAAAAATGTATTCCTTTTGCTGCTGCTAGCTATTTAGCAGAGTATTTTTGAGAAACTTCTGGGTTTATTTTTTGTTTTTTTTTTTTTTTACTATTATACCATAGACTTACCATGGCACTTTAAATTGGTACATAATGGCTTGATAACTCCCGGAGCAATGTGACTTTCTATTTTTTCCCTGTAGCATTGTTAAGTGTTTTTGGAAATAGATATTGGAATTGAAGACATTTTTGTAGCTGGTAATCGATTTACAAATCTATTTCATTATATATGTATCGTATATTTATTATAGGATTGCTTTAAATTTAATTATATCAATACGCAATTAAAATGTATTAACTTATAATATGATAGGTAGTGATATATTATAAGTATTATAGAGTATTTATTGACAGTATTAATGTGAGGATATTGAATAGTATAGAGTATAGTATAGCATAAATATATTATATATATGATATAGGTATATAATATATATAATATAGTATATTTTTAAATTGTATATAGTATGAATCATATAAGTATATATATATGCAGTTATATATAATAATTAGTATAATGAGGTAATATATATTCATATAATTATATAATAATATATTTTATATATAATAGTTATTATATATAGATATATTATATTTTATATAGGTTGAATTGTTAATATAGCAATATAAATATTCAATTAGTAATATATTAAGCAGTAGATATAATCGTATACGGATCGTATATATTTCATGATTTAGTCATATATAGTAGTAGCTAGTATTATGATTTAGTGAATACCGGTATTATATATTAGATATATAATAATATATGAATTATGATAGATTCCTCTGATAACCCCAACTGTCATTGTTTTATCTTCAACGTACGTCTGAATGGCAGTGTCTTAATCATGAATATTTTAAATTATTATGATTATATAAATGATATATATTAAATATGTAATTAGACCGTGTTATATATTGAAATCAAGTATTTTTTATTGTGATATGATTTCATGATTCTCATTGTGTTTCTTCTTTCAGTAAAGATACGAAATGGAAGTCTGATTCAGTTGTTTTGTTCCTATCTATGTTAACAAAATATAGTGGTTGAGAGCGGAACGTATTCGTATATGCGTGCGTGGGTCGGTGGCGCGTGCGTCGGAGCCCGATCGTCATACACCAATGGCCGAATATTGTCATCGCTGACCCTGTATGCCAAAATGCTTATTTCCGAGTAGTGCAAGGAGTTTCGCTTTAGGATAACCGGTTTCGAAAAGGTATTTTCGACATACAGCAACCATTCTTTTCTTATTAAAGCCCCTTAATTTTAATCGGTTATATTAAGCTTGACGATCTTGTAACGTACATTATAAATTAACTATTATTAATATATATTTTAATAGGTAGTTAAATATTTGCCATATATAATATAATATAATATTATGAGATTATTTAGAAAATAATGTAATATAATTATTTAAGTACTTTTTTTGTTGTATTTTTATTAATCTGCTGCTGTTCTCATCCAGAGATATACTTTTGTTAACATCGAAACAATTCTTTAAAAAATTGACTTTGATTACTTAAATTTATGTATCTTTTGCATTGGTTATTGGTATCTACATTTATTTAATAGCGATACATCCCTATGAGTTAATCGTTTCTACAGCTGTCAACCTAACTTAAAGTATAATTAAATGTTTATATATTTATATTAAGTATATAAGATTATTAAGCTTTAGGATGGATTAATATTTTTTTTGATTCATAAGCATAATTTTATTAAGAAGAGTGTTCAGCGTTTTGAATTTGTGTAAAATTGTTTTTTGGGGGTTTATTATATTTCTCTCGGCAGCTTCGTAGTTCATGGTGTGCCCTTTATGAATTAATTTACAGTGAATTCTTGTGTCCTTTCTTTCTCGTTTAGTGATCTATTTTTCACAATGTATGGTCCGTGCTGTGGTAAGTGTTTAATAAGCGTGTTGAGAGATTGAGTTTTAGTTGCTCTTACAGAACGAATTAGTAGTTCTTTACAGACTGAAGAGATTCTTTTTAGTACTTGATTGTTAATAATGTATTTGTGTTGATGACAGTACCGACGTCAAAATTATAAATACCAATGTTCTCCTCATGTCATTAAAATTAAGAATATTTTCATCTTTCATTCTATTTTGTTGCCACTGCTATCTGTTGTGTTTTCCATATCTGACTGATGGTGTGGCCTGACTTCTGTAGCTAACGATAATGACTTGCTATTGGTATATATATCACGATAAGATCATACATCTCATAACCCATCATTTTTGGCTTACATCCTATCCCCATAGTCGCTCGTCTCATTATGAATTAGCGATGGTGCAAAATTTCTCTTATAAATGAGTTCTCCGTATTGTAATTATTGGGACACGTTGCCTAGGGTATATATGTTTGGTACAGTAAGATAGTATAAGTTGTTGCGGTATGGTTGTAAAGTTATTTATATTTTAGGTTAAAAGAATGCACGGCGAGGATTTTTGTCTCTTCCGTTGTCCAGTAAGGGGGATTTTAACCTGTGCATGTCGTTCTATGCTCATTTGAAAATTAGTCGCCCTAGTAAACAGTGTCTATGGTATTCTATTTGGAAGGTTATTTTCGCTCCGATAGTTCATTGTTCGCTCCGGCGACAATGGTTTTGTTCCCATTGTCGTATTGATGCTAGCGTCTTGAATCGCGTAGAATTTCAACGTCGTTATCAAGTGAGATAATAACTTCTTCAATCTAAATTGGACCTCTTCAAACATTTAAATGGTCTGCTTAGATACATAGTTTGCTTTAGATCGGTTGATAGACTTTCCAAATGATGCGTTGTCGGCTGGAGGTTTTTTGTTGTTTTTTTGTTGCATAAGGATGAATGATTGAACGATGCCGGGGTGTGCAACAGACAGGCTAGCCAAACTTTTCATTCGCCGTCGATATAAGAAAGACTGATTGAAGAACTAAACATCTGAGCTTATATCGATTCCACTTGCTGGGCGGTCTATTCTGATGCAACATATTTAAAATATTTGCTGAAATTTGGTGTCTGTTATCGGCTTTCTCTCATCAATTCTCTTCTATCACTTCTCTTTGGGTAACTATTCTCCATCTTTCTTTCCAAACGCATTCGTAACTTTTATCTTAAAAGGACCCTACACTTGAGGCAAGAACAAAACTGGTTCAGTAATAATAAGGTAAACATAATAATAATCAGATTATGATGATGTACTTTAAGCAAGAATAATTATAAAGTAAGTATGAATATATATAACATAGAATCAAGTTAATATAATAGTAATTAATAAAATAATAATATAATGAATAAGAAAATAATTAATAAGGTTAATAATGAATAGATAATAGATACTTAATAATCATCAAATTAAAGTATTTAAATTTAATGATTATATAAATCTAATCAAGGAATTTAATGAAAAATAATTAAGCGAGGGAATAATATAAGTATCATATAATGATAATAATATAATAGGTATAATAATGGAAATTTCATAAGTAGAATAGAGTAAAAGTATATAATCTAATAATTAAATATATAATAGAATAATAATTAATAAAAATCAAGTTAGAGGGAAAATTGAAGCAATCCACATATTACGAGAGACTGGAAATAAGTCTCTCTCGAATTAAAGATATCTTTGGGTTTGTTTAGAATATAATTTGTATTTAACCCTTTAATAATCTGAGTATTTCGGTATTGTTAAATAAATGTTAAATTTATTAATTACAAATTTATAAGATTTTTCTTGCGGTGTGATAATTTTGCAATGTAGTGTATGCATTAAGAATTGTAGATGAAGGATATATATCTATTCAAAGGTTTATATACTTTAATGATATATGTAATTATAGTATATATGTAACATTGATTATATATATATGATATATTTAATATAATGAATATATATTTGATATGTTAATAATGTATATAACACGCTGTTTGATACTATCTATTATTAAGTTGTGGGGTTTTCGTATTCTATTTAAACGTAAATCATGCATGACAACGACACACAAAGGTTATTCAGTCATGAATATAAATATAATTTAGAAAGGTATACAAAAGGCAGTGTTGCTGCTAGAAAATATTAATATACAGTATTTTAGATTTTCGTGCAATAGATCCTGATATATATGTTGAAATGACTTAAAAAAATATATTAGATATTATAGCTCTATCATGTATTTATTTAGTATGTGTATATCAATATAAAATACAAAAAGGATAAAAAAAACCAAAAAATAAACCAAGTGATACAGTAAACATGGTGTTGTAAATTTTTAGATGTATACTAGTGATCTTAAAAAGCAAAAGCATAATAAGATATATACCCATTTGACTGTATTTTTAGAATTTTTTTCTTGGTGGGTAAAAAAAAAGAATTACAACCCTCAAGGGATATTAGCAGTGTTATTCGTATTCGAGAGATATAGCCCAATAGCAGGTTGTACGTGTTTGAAAAAGAATAAAGAAAAAGACCAAGAATATGGAAAATTGGCGCACATAGATGTGGGAACTTTCTAAGGAGTATCAGTAAGACGGTTGTAAACTAAAAATAGAGCACAAAAATAGTAGACGTTATTGTTGTTCAGATATTAAACATTGGGACTACAAGTGATATGAGGAAACTAATAAAAATCATCAAGAAGATATATCTAACAATAGTCAAATAGTACTTTTTATAGCGATCGTTAGTTGAACTACAAAAATGAGAACCCTTAAGTGATTTTCGTTGTATTACTAC
>JABUQX010133616.1:5000-7500 GCA_015478945.1 Trachelipus rathkii
GAACACCGTTCATCCGTTAAAACTATTATTAGTGGTGTTCCTCAAGGTATTGTTCTTTCCTTATATATATATATATATATATATGACATGTATGTGAAATTAATTGGTTTACTTTTCTCGCTTCAGGAGTTATGAGGATATGGTACACAGCGTCTGAGACGTATGTCTACTTTCAGAGATTTGAGAGAGAGTCCTGAGTGCGAGACGAACAACGACACAAAAAACCCTGTCGTCAGGTATCTTATTTTGCGCTTCGGACACATGCACAAGTTCGTTCCTTATGACTAGTGTTTGAACAAATTGCTGTTACATGTGAGCGTGTATGAAGATCTATATCTTGAGAAGATAAATATCGTATATTACTTGTAAATGTAAATATGGGTGGCATTAAAGAATGATACGGAATGTATGTACTGATTATTATAATACCATAAATTCCCTAATGATATAAATATATGAATCAAATAAGTAAATTTTTCATTAATATCCAGGAGTACATATATACAAATATTGGTGCCCCGTTTCCAATAATTAATCAAATTCTAAAAATAAATGAACCATCATAGCAATAATAATACATAATAATAATATGATAAAAAATCTAATTTGCCTCTAATACGCAAAAAATAAACGAAAATACATAATAATAATAAATAATCAGTATAATAATAAGTAATAATTACAAGAGAAAGAACAAAATCTATTAAGTGCCAAGACTAGTAGAAATCACTTTTATTTATGAAATAGCAGAGCACTAGCTACCATAAAGAGATGGTAGCTAGCCAGAGACACCACACCCACACACCCACCATGGACATAAAAATTCAAAATGATTAAAGGTTTTCCTAAACTCCTGTCTAAATGTTGTACCATATTACTATTATTATTTCATAAAAAAAAAGACATTGAAAAATAAAGTCCTTTTCCTAAGATCAAATTTCAGTCTTTATTAAATTATTTAAAAAAATCAGTCATTATTTCTGTTGTATTTTTTCCTTCTTTTTAAAAAGCGAGAGAGAAAAAAATATGTATTACACTTATCGCATTTTTTTTAAGTGGGCATATGAGCGGGAAGACAATATAAATGTATTCACATTATTATCTGCGGCAATAATTCAGCATTCCAGATTGTTATTATTAAGAGGTTTTTAAATTATGATTTTTATCCCTATATGTATGTTCAATCTTCAGAGGCTTGTTTCTCAAGATCTATCGTTCCATATCTATTTTTGCGAGTATTAGTTGTTCGAATGTTATGTTATCCAAAGATTGTGTTCATTTATTTCTAGATTTGTTTTCATTATTCCTAGATTGTGTTCATTATTTCTAGATTGCCTTCATTATTCTTGATTGTGTTTGTTAAGAGCTCCCTAGATTGTGTTCAAAAGAGCTTTCTATATTATGTTCACAAGAAGCTGTCTAGATTGCGTTCATCATGAAATTTCTAGACTGTGTTCATAAAGAGCTTTCTAGATTGTGTTCATTATTTCTAGATTGCTTTCATTATTCTTGTATTGTGTTCCATATGTTAAGAGCTAAATATTCGCTCACGTAGATTTGTTCAAAAGAGTCTTTCTATATATGTTAACTGAGAAAGCTTCCTAGAGTCTGCCGGCTTGGGCCATCTGAGCTTTCTAGAACTGTGTTCATAAAGATCTATTTTCTAGATTGCGTTCATTTAACATTCATTTCGGATTTATATATTGCGTCTACATCTAGAGCTTTCTTTAATAGTGTTTCTTAAGAGCTGTCAGGATTGAGTTTATTGTGAATTTTCTAGACTGTGCTCACAAAGAGATGTGTTTATTATGAGATTTCTAGATTGTGTTCATAATGAAATTTCTAGGTTGTGTTTATGATAATTATCATCTTAAGACATCATTAATATATTCATTTCATGATTTAACACCAATAAACTCTAACACAAGCTTTCTAGAACAGGTCATCGACAAATTATAGTTTGAACACCATACTAGACTTATGTTTCATAAATGATGTTCATCGATTCTTAGTTCCCTAAGGTAGCTCTCATTTAGCATGTGTTCCATCAATCAAGTTTTCTTAGATTATGTGCATTAAGGAACTTTCAAAATGTATTGTATTAAATAGTATGCTTTAAGATTTTGTTACACTAAGAGATTTTTTGGTATAAAGATGCGACTTACCGATAATGTAGTATGTCAAGATACTGGCTTATAGAGGCTTTTCATAATAGTCCCGGTTCATTGATGAGTTAACTTTATTTAAAGGAATTTATTACAGTATTATGAAGATTTAAATGTTGAGAGAAAAAATTAGAACAACATTTTAAACAAGTTTAATTCATAAAAATCAGTTCCATTTAACATACGGGAGTAGTATCTAGAAAGGATGTAATATATGTATATCAATCGAGTTTCTAGAATAGTAGATTGTAACTCATATTAAAGACTCTACAATAATTGCTAGCACTTTTTTGAAAATTTTTTTTTAAGATTGTTTTCTTAAAGGCTTTCGTAGA
>JABUQX010133616.1:15000-22834 GCA_015478945.1 Trachelipus rathkii
ATTATTATTTATTGATAATATTGCAATCACATAGCAAAAATATGTTTTCACTGAAACAGAAAAAAATATAATATTAAAAGGTAAAAATATGTAAATTACGACGTATTGTTCTCTAACTCTAAAAAATAAAAATAGAAAAAGAAGTAATAATAACAAAAAAAATAATAAAAAAATAAAAAAATAAAAAAAAAAAAAAATAAACATCGAAACCAAGATTGAGCGGTAAATGTAGGTTGGAAACAGCGTCAACAACAGCTTGGGCCGATAATAAAAGAATTTCACTCAGCTCACAAAATTATTGGTCCCAGGTTCAAGAAAGCTGTTTTTAGTCACGAGGCTTTTAGAAAGAGAGAGAGAGAGAGAGAGAGAGAGAGAGAGAGAGAGAGAGAGAGAGAGAGAGAGAGAGAGAGAGAGAGAGAGATAGATAAGATAGATAGATAGATAGATAGATAGATAGATAGGGGTGAGTGGAGGAGAATGAGATTGAAGAGATATTGAGAGAAAAGAAGAAAGAAGGCGAGAGAGATAGAGAAAGAGAAAAATAAAACAATAAAAGCAAAAACGAAACTAGAAAGACAAAAAAACAAAAAACCAAGACAACCGAAAAAACAACAATATAATTAAACATGTAAATAAAACATTATTTTAATAAAACAAAAAAAAAAAAAAAACAGCAACCAAAAAATCAGCCAAAATTATAAACAAAAAAAATATATATAAACTTATTTCAGAAAGCGAATTGAAAGTCTGAAAGTTGCGAAAGTACATGTTTGAAACACGTTTGCTTCATGTTTTCTGCAGAATTCTGGAAACACAATTGGGCTGATTGTGTCATTTTGGTGAGGACAGAGCTGGATTAGTTTATAGAATGTTGTCTATGCAAATAAGAAAGAACGCATTCAATGCTTTGCTTTGTTCCAACTAATATATATATATATATATATATATATATATATATATATATATATATATATATATATATATATATATATACATAGAAATATTTATATATAAATATTTATCTTTTGTACTTTAAATATATATATATATATATATATATATATATATATATATATATATACATGGGCGTAGGCATGATTTCATTTAGGGAGCAAAGGTAGGTATATATATATATATATATATATATATATATATATATATATAACTATCTTTATATATATATATATATATATATATATATATATATAATATATATATATGCATATATATATATATATATATATATATATATATATATATATATATATATATATAAATAACTATATATATATATATATATATATATATATATATATATATATATATATATATACTAAATATATATATATATATATATAACAATATATATATATATATATATATATTTGTTCCAAACTATATATATATATATATATATATATGACTTCAAGCCAATATGAAAACGAAAACACATTAAACTATATAAAAAATGTATGTTTATAAAACATTAATAATTACTCCTTCAGTATCTATCGATTGATGTATCTTTTTCCAGTTTTTCTACTAATAAACCCTAAAAATGTCGTCTAGCAAGCATCTAAAGGTTCAGTTTTTATTTCCTTAAGATTTAGGGGGCAAGTGCCCCCTGCCTATACATACATACATGTATATATATATATATATATATATATATATATATATATATATATATATATATATATATATATATATATATATATATATATATATATATATATATATATATATGTATACTATAATTTATACATATATATATGTATCTATATATATTTAATATATATCTATATTTACAGATATATTTATATATATATATATATATATATATATATATATATATATATATATATATATATATATATATATATATATATATATATATATATATATATATATATATATATATTTATATATATAAAACACATACCTATATATATATATATATATATATATATATATTCTTCATTTTTTTTGAGTTCATGTACAGGATCCACCACGGCCCACATGAAAGCGGCCACACTGAGTTATATAAAAATAAAATTTTGATGGTGACATGAATATTCAGTCAAAAATAAGTAAAAGCTAAATAAAAGATATCCTTACATTATTAATAGTCCTAATATTACATAACAAAATCATATATTGTGAAGAATATTCAGTTCTTGGAGATAAGAGAAAATAGAGTTACTGTTAAAGTTGGAGGATTCAAATAAGATATGGGATAACCTTTTAGAAGGTGTTATGTACGATAGTAGGAAAATGACGACGGCGAATGGGGTCCAGTTTGGAACAATCAATGAAGATATGGTGAACAGATTGCGGGCTATGGCGACGGCAAAATTTGCAGATGGGAGGAGGGTCCCATGATATGTAGTTGCTGTGAGTGATATTGGTGTGGCCAATACGGAGGAGTGCAAGTATCACCTCGTGCAAGAGCTTTCGTTGGTGAGAGGAAGACCACTCACCAATGTTAGACTTTATATTTCTAAGTTTTGGCCCTCGCTGATCACTCGTTCAGCACTCTTGCCAATAAGACCGGAAGCCTTGTTGGAGAGCAGAATAGTAATCAGTTGATGGGAGGCAACCTCGCCGAATAGCATCCAGGAATTACCTAGAACAGCTCCGAAAAGAAGTGGCGGCTATTTTGGCCTCTGTCGGCGATTTCGTTTCCATTTACCTCTACTTGAGATGGGGTCCAACATAGTATGATTTGCTTCTTACGAGAGTGGAGCAGCCGAAGAAATTGTTGTACATCGGATACCATTGTGGTTTTAGAATTGGGGGCTTTAAGTTCCTGGATGGCGATGAGCTAATCTGAATAAATGAGATAAGAGAAGTCTTGGTTAAGGAATAGAACTCTAGGGAGCGCAATCATTATAGCCATTAATAATAATAAAAATTGAAGCATGAGGAGGGAGTGCATGGGAGAGATTGCGGTCAGGAGATTCAGCAGACGCACCCACACTGTCCCCTGTTTTAGAGCAGTCAGTAAACACTGGAGTAAATCCGCCGTGAACTGCGGAACGAGACACAAATGATGGCCTTAACAAGTCAGCGGGGTTTCTCGAATTGGAGAGAGAAGTCAGAATAGAGCAAATGGTGGGATCAGGAATAGTCAAGGTGCACACCTTTAATCATAAGAGAACGGCAGCGCCTTTTGCAAATGGATGTTGAGGTAGTTAAGGATGTTATAAACTGTTTGCAAATGGCCAGTAAGGAGGATTCTGAGGTATCTCTCGCAGAATTGGTGTTAGGGCAGATGGTATTGGGGTTTGAAAGTGAAGATAACTTCCCTTCGAAGAGAGAGTTGTATTACATCGGATTCAACTTCAAGGATCACCAGGGGGAACATATACTAAGCAGCCATAGTCCGGCTTCTATCGGATTAGAGAGGTGTGGAGATGTAAATGGAACTTGCAATCAGCATCCAAGATTTTGAGGCGAGATGACGTAATAGGTCAAGCACGCGATAACAAGTCGTTTTCAGGAGTTTAAAGAGCGGTGCGTATGTTAGGTGGTCATCTAGAATGAGTCCTAGAAATTTGACTTGTGAAGTTACAGGAATGGGTAAACCATATAATGTTAGGTTCGCCGGAGGAAGGTGGCAGGTTCTTCGAGTCCCTTTTTCCTAAATAGTACTGGTGAGGTTTTGGCGGGTGAGAAATGGGAGTTACTCCATTGTGAAATAGATAGTTGAAATTGCCTTTCAAGAAATGACAACCTGGCAACGGCAATGTATAGCGCCAGGTCATCAACATAAAGAGAAAAATTGACTGTCGCTGGGATAGAAGTAACGATGTCATTGAATCAGAGAGCAAATAATAATACACATAGAACACTGTTCTGCGGAACGCCTTCATCCGGAGTAAGTGACGTGATAGATCAGAAGATCACCGAACCTGGATGGATCTGTGTGACAGAAGTCATTTAATTAAGAGAGGGAGATGTCCTCGGAAACCAAGCGAGTCGAGTTTAAGGAGACCCCATTTCTCCACGTTGTGTCATAGGCTTTTTCAAGGTCAAAAAAGACAACAAGAAACATTTTCAATTGAGAAGCCTCCTAGATGTCACTATCCAGATTTAACAAAGGATCCGCGGTTGAACGATTTTTGAGGAAACCAAACCGAAAGTTTGAAAAATCTTGGCAACTCTCCAGAACAGGGAGAATGCGACCTGAAACCATTTTCTCCATTAATTTACAAGTATGACAAGTCAGTGAAATTGGTCTTTGGTTGTCCGCCAGCTTTGGATCTTTCCCAGGTTTGGGAATATAGATTACAAAAGCTGTATTCCAAATGGATGAAAAGAGGATTTGATCCAGATTCTGTTATACGGATCCAGCAAGAACGCTGATGCAGAGGGGTGAACATATGACGGAGCATTATGTACGAAATTAAGTCTGGGCCAAAGGCACCGTCATTGCTGTTTGTCAAGGCAATTTGACATTCTGCAAGTGTAAAAAGATGGTTATGTGTATGCTTTTCCCTTTTCTATGTTGAAAAGTCCGTCGTCGCAGTGTTAATTCTCAATTTTTGAAAAGCTTCAGGATAGCGGAAAGAGCTCGAGTAGCTAGGAAAACTATAACCTAATGAATCTGCAACAGCTGCAGGAGCAGAGATCGTATCGGTTATATCAGGTTCATAACGGAGGACTGTGGGTGAAGATTTGTTAGAGCGGCGAGATATTTTCTGTGCAACTTTCCACACTGAAGAAAGGGGAGTTGTGGAATTGGCAGTCGTAGTATATAAGTTCGAAAATATTGTTTTCGTCTTTGACGATTAATTTGACGAAATCTCGCCACAGCTGCTTTAAAAATAATCATGTTTGGGGTGGGTGGTACGGGTCCTTTTGTATTGCCTGTAGAATTTTTTCCTCTTCCGGTTAGCTTGTGCACGCTCTTGTGACCGCCAAGGTGTTACCGAACGCCTACCTGCGGAAGATCGCGGAATGCGAGCTTCCGCTGCTGTGATGATAATTTGTTGGAAGAAGATAAAGGCATCATCAATAGTCGGAAACCGCTTATTGAAGGGAGAAAGTGGGAAAGCTGTGGGCTGAAAAAAAGGAGCCCACTCCGCTTGGTCATAACGTCAGCTGGAATTTGGTTTTAACATTGGGCTCTGTGCAAGTCAATTTAAGGCTATTATTGGGTAATGATCACTGCCTTATAAATAATCAAAGCGGGACCAGGTAAAGCGATCCATAAGAGAATGAGAGCAAAAGGAAATATCAATAGAGGAAGAAGAGTGTAGAGAGTCCTTTGTTAAGGCATCCCAAGGAAAAGGGTGTTAGAAGATCAACAAGGATTTTAAATTTAGGCATGATGATAGAGTCGCCCCATAAGGGGTGGCGAAGGTTGAAGTCTTAAAGTATAACAACCGGAGTACGGAGCTGCTCAAAAAGATCAGCTAAGTCAACCTTAGCAAGCTCACTACTCGGAGCCAAGTAGATCGAACAAACAGTAAGGTCGGCGGACAAATGAATTCTTTTGCCGCTGCATTAAGTCTAGTTTGAAGTGGGACGGGAGAATAGGGAACAGGTTTATGAATGAGTATTCCTGAACCTCCCCTATCATTGTCACCTCTTTCTTTAGAGGTTAGTGGCTATTTATATTCCAACGGTAAGAAGAAGTCGCGATGGCATAGTCGAAGTTCTTGCAAACATATGTACTTCGGTGAACATATGTTTATTAGTTGAACAAGTTTTCATAATTAGACAATTGTCTTTATGTGGCTAGGGGTGATGCTGGAAGTAGATTCAGAGGGAAAGGAAAGGTGAGACGTGGGTCTCGAAGAGGAGGAGCAACAAATCCTGGTGATAAGGAATAGTCTTACAACAGAGATTTGGGTTGTACGATATTTTGGGAGAGTTTTTACAGTGGTATTTAAAGGAAGGGCTTCCCCATGAATGCGAAGTAAGTTAAGTTTTAACCAAGTTCATCTTATTGTGTGGACTTGGTAGGTCGTTGGAGGTGCAACAAAAATGCTCATGTTTAGGAATGGAAGCAATATCAGCATCTGCCAAGCAAGCAGATTCAGAAATAGGTGGAGAATATGGGAATGTTTCCATAGACGCAGTGTAAGAAGGTGACACCGGATCCGTTTGGTTACAGAGGTCTAACGCTAGAGACTTTGTCAGTGAGTCATCAGGTGGGTGATTTTGGAAGACTGGACAATTTGAGTTAAAATAGGAAACCTCTGGGTCCACTTTCATGCCGCCAACAGATTTAGAAGCTTGGAACGCTTGCGATGTTTGCGTCAAACGGTTTTTCATTCATCTCTCTCGGAAGCGCAAGAAGCATTAGAGAGAGGGAGTGGGTCTTCATATCAGGCTCCATTTGAGAACTGGGATCCATTTCATCCGCTAAGGTATAGAATCCTTTATGGAGTGCTGAGGTAAGAAATTCTAAAGAAGAGTTGTGTGAGGATTCAGAAGAACTGAAATAATCCTGCAAGATATCAGAGTTTTGTTGGTGGTTTGTTCCATACTTGTGATTGTTTGGATACAATCTATTGAAGTTATTGCTTTTGCCTCAGGAATAGACTTATGACGAGGTCTCTTTTGAGTCATCTGGGTCAGTGTGTTTTGTTTTAAAAATTCCGATGTTTTGTATTTTAGCGAATAATTTTTAGCTTGATGGTTAGTCTTTTCTTTGTGTTTAGGAACATCTTTTTCAGGAGGAGGAGGAGGATTGAAAAATATATATAATTAGAAAATTGAAGGGAAAAAAGAAGACTAAAAGAATTCGTATGTGACAAATGCATATACTAGTGCTAGGGACGGAGGGACGCGAGGAATCCCTCAAGGATTGGTTCTTGTCACTATGCAATCCAAGTATTGGTTCTTTTCCCTATGCTATGTTCCAGGTTATTCACCAGGACCATAATACCCCAACAAGAATCAATACCAGCTTGCGGGGATATATATATATATATATATATATATATATATATATATATATATATATATATATATATATATATATATATATATATATATATATATATATATATATATATATATATATATATATATATATATAGATAGATATAGATAGATAGATAGATAGATAGATAGATAGATAGATAGATAGATAGATAGATAGATAGATAGATAGATAGATAGATAGATAGATAGATAGATAGATAGTCTTTAGTCTTTAATTCTTTATTCGTAAGCATAGTACATTTAAGTAAATAAAATTAAAATTAAAGAGTAAAACAAAACAGTTAAAAAATTAATTTACAAATGAGTTCCCTTAAAAATAATGCCATGCTTCATCTTAGGGTGTCTTCTCTGGCTTGAACAAATATTCTTGATTTCAGAGCATCAAGGTCATTATTAAATAAATCAATAACTCCAATGTCTTCATAAATATCCCTTCTGATATCTTTCACCATGCTACTTGCTTTAAAAAATAAAGTATTTTTTCTAATAAAATAACATGAATTGTTTAGCAACCTAAAAACAGTGCATAATTTAAGGTAGTTTAAAAAATGATTAAACATTAACATATCTAAGCAATTACATATTAGATGATTACTAATTCTATTAGAAACTTTACATATTTTTTTTAAAGCATTATGAAAGCATACTTCAAATTGTTTGAATATTTGACTACTATTTGACATATTAGTCCAAAAATTTGCTCCGTAAAAAGGCATACAATAAGATCTTAATAAATATAACAATATATCTACATTTAACGAACTAAATCTTCTTAATAAAACGTTAAACGTTCCTAAGAATTTGTCCCTAGCTCTTTTTATGTCTGCCCCTTCTTCTAAATTTTCATTTAAAATAAAACCAAGATATTTAATTA
>JABUQX010133617.1:12500-17500 GCA_015478945.1 Trachelipus rathkii
GACTTGTGTTCGTTGCAATATTTTTTGGCTATATCATTGCTTTATTATAATAGGGGAATAATTTAGCTAAATAATAATAGACGTTCCCACAAATTAATTTTATTATTGCCGAAGATTCATCGAGTTTGGACGCGAAATATTGCAGAGAACATAATAAGTCTTCTACAATGTTTTAAGTCCTAAAGAAAATATCTTGATGGGAATTATTTTCATTTTAACTTTAAAAGGAAAAAGAGTCTGAAGGAACGACTCTGAGAGGAGAGGCTGGCAACTCTGACACATTGAACCTGCAGGAAGGCTATAAGCTTCCTTCTTTAGAATTGTTCGGTCTTATGAGTGGATGAGTGGATACGATTTTTTTTTTACTGATGAAGTTTGGGTGAGGGATTTTCTGTTTTTGTCTTTTTTAAGAAACTTTTTAATAAATTTGTGAAGTTACTTAATATGTTTATATTTAAATTTTTTGGCTATATTATTATTATTATTATTATTATTATTATTATTATTATATTTATTATTACTTATTATTGAATTTATTATTTATTATTATATTATTATTATTATTAACTTGATTATTATTCATTATTATATATTATATTGATTTTTATTTTTATAATTATTATTATTATTATTATTATTTAATTATTATTATTATTATATTATTATTATTATTATTATTATTATTATTATTATTATTATTATTATTATTATTATTATTATTATTATTATTATTATTATTATTATTATTATTATTATTATTATTATTATTATTATATATTATTTTATTATTATTATTATTTTATTATTATTATTATTATTATATAATTATTATTATTATTATATTATTATTATTATTATTATTATTATTAATATATATTTATTATTATTAATATTATAATTATTATTATTTTATAATAATATTATTATTTATTATTATTATTATTATTATTATTATTATTATTATTATTATTATTATTATTATATTATTATTATTATTATTATTATTATTATTATTATTATTATTATTAATATTATTATTATTATTATATTATTAATTTTATTATTAATAATATTAATATTAATATGTTTTGTTATTATTATTATTATTATTATTATTATTATTATTATTATTTATTATTATTTATTATTATTATTATTATTATTGTTTTATTTTTTTATTATTAGTTATTATTATTATTATTATTATTATTATTAATTGTTTTATTATTATTATTATAATAATATTATTTAATTATTATTATTTATTATATTATTATTTTATTATTTTATTTATTATTATTATTATTTTTACTATTATTATTATTAATTATTATTATTATATTATTATTATTATTATTATTAATTTAATATTATTAGTTATTATTATTATTATTATTAAGTTCAAAATTTTAAGGAAAACATTAACAGAACGTATAAAGTGACTTTTTGTCGCAAACATTTGATACTTTTCTTAGTATTAGTTAGAAATTTGATCAAATATGCAAAAATTTGTCGCAAAAATTTCGATACGTTTTTTAAATTTTTTAATTTAATTTTTTGTCGCAATTATTTTTCGACGAAATTTAATTAGAGCAAAATTATTCACAAAATTTGCTACTTTAAAATTTATATTAAAATGTCCTGTGATTTAATTGAGTAGAAATCAATTATTTTTTTAATTATGCTTCTTTATTAAGGGATATTATAGGATTGATTAATAATATTAATAAGTAACATTATTTCTATCTTTTATATCACCCCGTAAATGATAATAAAATATTTCTTTTTTACATTTTTTTTTATATCGAGAAATGTTTGGATAATTATATATTGGATATTATATAAGCTATCTATATATAATAAGATATATATATACTATATATATTAGTATATATATAGTATACTATATATATATATATATATATATATATATATATATATATATTATATATATTATATTTATATATATATATTAGTATGTATATATATATATAACTATGCGTCATATACTATATAGATATATTATATATATATATATATTATATATATATACTAGTATATATAATATATAAAGACTAGTATATACTACACAGAAGATATATACCTATATAACCTATATATGACTATATATATAAATATAATATATATAATATATATATATATATATACTATATATATATATATATATATAGGGTATAATAGTAGAGTATTATATATATTATAGTATATATATATATTTATATATATATATAGCTATATACATAGTATATAAAGTACTTGAATTATATAGTATATATATATATATATATATATATATATATAGTCTATATTATTATATATTATTATATCAATATATATAATATATATATTATGTATATATATTTATATATTATATATTATATTATATAATATATATATATATATATATAATAATATATATATATATATTAATATATAGTATATATATATAGATATATATATATATATAATATATATATATATATATATATATATACTGCGATCCTATACTCGGGCTGCTCGGGTTTAGCCCGAGTTATCATTATAGAAACGATCGATCTTCTACAAATTTCATAAAGTTACAATAAAATTCTCTTATATTTTTTTTGCGAAAATTAGTCATATGAAAGAAATTATTACATAATACATATAAGAAAATTTAAACAAAGTGTAAGAATCATCGCCATTGAATAATGATATTTTTCAATCAATTATAAAAGCTGACGGCCCGGGCTTCTCCGAAACAGCGGAGTGAAAAACAATAACAGTTATACCATAAAATATATTTATATTAAAGAAAACGTAATTAGCAATAACTTAACTATCTGATAACATATATATATATATATATATATATATATATATATAATAATATAATAATATATATATATATAATTATTTATATATATTATATAGTATCATAGTAATAGTTATATATATTTTAATACATAGATATATAGAGAGAGAGAGAGGCCCGAGTAGTATAAAGTTAAACCTGGAGGCGCCGCTGAATTATTATATACTTATAGATATATATATATATATATATATATATATATATAATATATATATATATATATATATATATATATATAATATATATATATATAATATATATAATAATATATATATATCATATATATAATATTATATATATAATATATAATTATATATATATATATATATATATATATATAGTATATATATAGTATAATATATATATATATATACAATAAAGATTATATATATATATATATATATATATATATATATATATATATATATATATATATATATATATATATATATATATATATATAGTTTTACAATATATATATAATATAGTATATTATATATATATAATATAATATATAATAATAATATAATATATTATATATATATATATAATATATATATATATATATATATATATAAGTATTTCAATAAATACTGTTACAAAATTGAAGTTGTGATTGAATGGTTAGAAATTAGAATTTGCAAGGCAACAAATTTTGGTGTCAATATGCAACCTTCACACTTTAAGGGGAGACACTGTTTTTGTTGTTTACATGTTAAGTAACTGTGGAGCGAGGCGGTAAAGAAAACCTTGTTGCTGTTAAAATGTTACATAAAGAATGGTACCATTTTCAATACTCTGCAACTGCTAGATATTAGCCGAATGTTTATTTATCGTTCCATAACCTAACCTAACCTAACCTAACCTAACCTAACCTAACCTAACCTAACCTAACCTAACCTTACTTCAAGTTATTCGAGGATACTGGTGATGTGAAAGATCTCGATAGGTCTGGTAAGCCAGGTATTGTTGGGACACCTCAGGTTGTCAAAGTTGTAAATGCGAAATTGAGCAAAAATTCTTTTCGTAAACAAAACGTTGTGCCCTGTGAGTTAGATACCTAAGAAATCCATGTTACGCATCGTCAGGGAAGACCTATGGTTAAGGGTTTACAAAAGACACACTGGACATTTACTCAGGGATGCCCTAAAGAAAGGTAGGAGAGAAAATTCTAAACACTTGTTGACTACGCCGTGACCGTCAACGAGATATTTCCTTTAACGAGATATTTCCCTTACAGCCGAAATAATCTTTATCGTAGAAAAATGCTTTAATAAACTAAAGGACAAGGTGGATGGTAGGTCATATAAGGAAGCAGCAGAACTTATACCGCGTGTCAAAAGTGGTCATCATCAAGTTTATGTTATGGTTTAGAGGGGTGTGAGATGCAATTTGGTCACTGACATCCATTATTTAGAAAAAGATGTTAAAACCTTGGCAATCGTGTACCAGCAAACCGTTCTAGAATTGTTAAACCAATAGGTCATACTCACTTTCAAAATGAACTATGAACATTTGCTCAGGATTCACCATTCACCAAAGGCACACACAAATCAAAGTCTACTCAAGTTTGTCTCAGGAACAATGTTCCTCCTTTTCTGACGGTTGACGATTGACCTAACCTAACCTAACCTAACCTAACCTAACCTAACCTAACCTAACCTAACCCAACCTAACCTAACCTAACCTAACCTAACCTAACCTAACCTAACCGTCTAGCAATGCCTATTCATTATATCGCAAATTATGGACAATTTTAGAGGGTATTGCCTGCTCGAGACGACACCCAGATATTGGTTCTTTAAAGCAAGCTCTAATAGGTGCGGTGCGGTGAGAGAACTTTCTGATGGAGTTCGTGCATACTGCACTAGACGACTGGCCCAACAAACTTAAGTCTTGTGTTAAGGCAAAGGATAGTCCTTTTGAACGAAGAATTTTATGCATTAATAGTCGTTGTAGATAATTGTAGTGTATATATTAAATCAAACATCTTATTCGATTTTATTTGACACCACTATTTGTATCTTGCAAAAATTTTGTGAATACTATATATATATATATATATATATATATATATATATATATATATATATATATATATATATATATATATATATATATATAT
>JABUQX010133617.1:25000-27492 GCA_015478945.1 Trachelipus rathkii
TAACTATAAGTTACCCCTCACTGGCAAGACCAGATTTATATAGAAAAAGCAAAGCATACAAAACGACATGAATCTCCTCAAAAAATTCGTAAAAGCGAGTCCCTACCAGAGCTTTAATTAAAGTACAGAAAATTATAGTCAGAGAGTAATACAAAAGATTTCTTAGAAACTGCAGCACAGAAGTGTTAATACAGTTATGAAAGCTTTAAAGTACAGAAAATTATATTCAGAAGGTAATACAGAAGATTTAATGAAAACCACAAGACAGAAGTGGCTATGTAGTTGAGTTTCCACAGCGACCATGTCTCGAGTTGCCATCTTTGCACGAAATTCATGTGAAGACGTTGTACCTTTTGTGGAAATAGAGGTAGTCGAATGTCATCTCTCTCTCGAGCATCAGCCACAATTATATCTATAGAAAACTAAGCGAGAGTTTCAACATCGCGTCATATACGTTAGAGAGAGAGAGAGAGAGAGAGAGAGAGAGAGAGAGAGAGAGAGAGAGAGAGAGAGAGAGAGAGAGAGAGAGAGAGAGAGAAAGAGAGAGAGAGAGAGAGAGAGAGAGAGAGAGAGAGAGAGAGAGAGAGAGAGAGAGAGAGAGAGAGAGAGAGAGAGAGAGAGAGAGAGAGAGGTATGGATGTATGAATGAAAAACATCGTTGTATGCAATATGCAGCAACCATGGATTGAGGGAGCCTTTCAATCACGCAACTGATTGTTATTTCTGTATAGTATAGTCTGGCAGAGCCCAGGCAACACCGATTTTTATAAAAATCACAGGATAATTTCTAAATGCGTTATAACGAAGCATAAAAATAAAAAAAATTACCGGCGTCCTGTAGAAAAAAGAAGAAGAGAAATATTAATAATCCCATAGGATTTTAATAATCTTCCAGTTGACTGGAACTTCGTTTTATCGCACTTTATGAATTAGGCGACTATACAAAATGAGAGACAAAGAAAAGATATGACCCATAAGTTTGGGAAAGAGAAACTGAATTGATAGAGAGAGAATATTGAAAAGTAAAGGAATCTTAGAATTAACTCTTCTAATACATCGGTAGAGCTGAAAGAGTTTCAGGTATCTTTATTTTTCTCAATCATGATATTTTTGGGGTTCTATGGTTCAATGTGGCGTTAGATAGGGTAAACATATAGACAAGAACTCTGGGTGGATGGAATTCTAGTTACCGTGGAATAGTCTAAAATAGTGTGGGCTACACTGACAAAGATAGGAGAGGAGTTTCTTCCTACAGTAAGCGAGGTGTTGCTATTTACCAGTCTACCACTCACCAAGTAAATTATTCTGATAATCTTAGCAAATGATGGGATGAGTAACATTTGCGATTCTGAAAATTCATCTGAAGTTTCTTCTAACTCCCTATGAAATCAAGACTGAGGGTGCAGAACCTTTCACCGTACAGAGTAACGAAGGTTCCAACGACATCCTACAACGTTCCTACGGTGTGGTGAATGCTTTGTTTCTGAATTCCTTGATAAGAATGTTGATTTTTAAAGCTGTATCGATATCATAGTATCGCAGGATGGAGGGATCATTGTTATGAAAAAGGTATGACATGTTATTAATTGCTTGCCGCCTTTGAAAATAGGCTTGGGCTTTTCTCAAGTGAAATAAGGGTATGCACACTGCCAGGCTTTATCCTTGAAACATCTGAACTTTTCAGAGTTACACTTTTCCTTAAACATTAATGTCTTTATTTGTTTGTATAGGGACCAGGACAAGAAATGGGCAAATCTCATATGTTGTATTCATATGCTCATTCAAATTCAATGCGTGGATGAATGAAAAACATCGTTGTATGCAATATGCAGCAACCATTCAATCACGCGACTGATTGTTATTTCTGTATGGTATAGTCGGGCAGAACCCCGGCAACATCGATTTTTATAAAAATCACAGCAAAATTTCTAAATGCGTTATAACGAAGCATAAAAATAAAAAAAAATTACCGGCGTCCTGTAGACAAAAAAAAAGAAATATTAATAATCCTAAAGGATTTTAATAATCTTCCAGTTGACTGGAACTTCGTTTTATCGCACTTTATGAATTAGGCGACTATACAAAGCGCGAGGCAAAGAAAAGATATGACCCACAAGTTTGGGAAAGAGAAACTGAATTGCTTGCTCTCAAGCATAACTCTCAATCATATTGTCAAGCTTTCATTTAAAGTACTCTTTTTATTAGTACTTTTATAAGAAAAAAAAACAACAAAAAATGCATAAAAAAATCAAACAAATCAAGGTTATTTTTTTTATTTGGTTGGTTTATGACATACTTTTTTTAAACAAAAAAAATGTTGGTTTAAACCATCAACCAACCTTGATATATATATATAATATATATATATATATATATATATATATATATATATATATATATATATATATATATATTGAAGGGAAGTAAGTAGTTGTCTTGAGAACCACCTTCATTAGCTGAAGACTAGATGATGTTGAAGAGAGTGAGCATTG
>JABUQX010133618.1:0-12522 GCA_015478945.1 Trachelipus rathkii
TTCAACTTTTGACATAAAGTCTGAGGGTTTTCTTAAACTTTGCTATCAAATGAAATGTCGTGAATGGATTTTAAATTATTTTTTCAGTGTATACAGTGAGTATGTTAGCTTTAACCTTGGCAAAATAAATTTCTTTCAACCACTATATAGTTTTAATCACTGGGCCTAACTTTGCCCAATTCACCCCCCATAAAAATTGATTGATGGGGTGAAGTTGGATCACCATTGTTAATTCTTAATTTTTTGTATTGTTCTTTAAATTTCGATGTCTTATAGCTTTTGAAAATCAAAACTTGCTTATAATAGTAAAATTAAAATAAAAAATAAATTTACACGATCAAATATGAAGACCAATCAAAAACTCAATTCACCGCGAGTTGTTGTTGTTTGATGGGGTGAATTGGGATGCCACATTTATTCTTATTTTATGTATCAGTCATTGACATTTTTAATACTTATGACTAATTTTAATATAATAAACAATTACCTATGTAAAATAACATTAAAATAAAAAATCTAAATTTATTGGCAAATATAAATTCAAGAGATTGTCTGATTCACCCCACCAAGGAAAATCTGAATGAGCTTCATCAAGCTTTACTAAAGCTATTTGTAATAGGTTATTTACATTGTTGCTATTGCTGTGTTGATGACACTAATTGGCCTTGATTTTCAATAAGAAAAAAAATTCAATAAGTGTATTAAGGAAAGGGGGGAGACAATAAATTAAACTGGCAAAATAAATTTCTTTCAACCACTATATAGTGTTAAATCACTGGCCTAACTTGTCCTTATTCACCCCCACATAAAAAATTGATGTCGGGGTGAATTTGGGACACCATTGTTATTCTATTTTATGTATTGTTATTTACATTTTTATTACATATAAGTAATTTTAATAATAATAAAGTTACTTATAATAAGTAAAAATTAAAATAAAAAAGATTAAATTTACACGAAAAATATGAATTCCAATTAGGTCCAAATTCACCCGGCGAATGGGGTGAATTGGCTCGCCATAGGCAAGTGAAGTATCATTTTACTTCTTATCTTATTGAATATCAACTCGCTGACTCCTGCGAATATTCTTGGAATATTCTATATTGGAGACTACTACATTCACAAATATATAATATAATAAATAATCAAATGAATAAATATCATATGTATATAGAAAAACTAATATAAAAAAAAATTAAATTTAACTTTTTCAAATCGAGGATAATTGTCCAAAGGAAGCACCGATTAAGTGAAATTTATAGATTTCATCCCCAAACGCACAAGGAAAAATCTGCAATGATAGTCATGTACGCATATTGTAACGCTGTAATAAATACTAATTTGCTGTGTAGCTAGTATGCAATAAACACTATGAAAATGATTTGTAATTAGGATTCTTATGACGTTATAAACTATGGAGTGGAGACACTTGTATTTTACATATATAGAGAGACAAAATCAAATTAGAGTGTCTTGACCATACAGACAAAGAGGGAGAGAGAGAGGAGAAAATATAATATTCTTTGAAAATATTCTTTGCTCTTTGCTTCAATACAAAGTCTACACCACCTGGATCTTCTAAATTAAGATTGGCGGTTTAAATCAATGGGCCTAACTTGGCCCCCCGCAGAGATTCCAATCCCCAGTATCAAATATATTAAGACATGAAAGGTGACCAGGACTAACGTGCGAACATTATGTAATGATTCCTATAGTGTTTATTCTTCTTGATTAATTATGTAAATAGTTATTTTTACCAGTTAATCTTTAAGCAAGAGAGAGGATAATAACGTTGTTTATATACTAATCACTTAATATCGTCACTCATTTCTATCTTGTAATAACTTAACGTATGAAAAGTAAATAATAAAGTATTTCATTAAATATTAAATTTCAAGGACGAAGACATTTATTTCAAACTTAGTGTCCAAATTCACCCGGCGAATGGGGTGAATTGGGACAAATGATTTATTATATTCACAAAATTCATCTAGGTGTGATATTAACTATTGCATCAAATCCAACTTCTATGAAACGGTATCTTATAATGTTACTATTATATGAATTTTCACACTACTACATAACAGTAACGAAGGATATAGACCGTTATCTGTGTCCACAAAAAAAAATTAGACACAACTATTGTCTTTTAATATTAATCTATTTTTAAAGTATATGAAAAAAATAATAAAGATTGTTATTCATGCACAACCATAGATAAATCCATCGCAAAGAGAGCCTTGACTGATTTCATTCCACCACAAGAATGAGAAAATCTGTATATATAAGCATTCCAATTTACAAGGCTAATAACGAGATCTATTTGTACGTGAGAAAATAACACAATGTACATTCTTGATATTAAGAGTTAATTGTGCATTTTGTCGCTTAAACGTGAAAACTATAATTTGGAGGGCATTGTAATATTTCCACTCACTAAGATTCAACAATCCAAATACTTACCTTGAAGGTTATAGACCAAAGGACACAACTGAGGGAGGGTTAGAACTTACATAAGAGTTTAACTGGCAATAATATTTCTTTTACACAAGCTAATGATAGAGTAAGGTTAGCGCATTAAACTACCTAGGGACCCTAATGAGCGTTAGCACGCCAGTCGTGAATGCTACCACTCATACCAGAAAATAAGACATTCCTGAACATGAAGAGGGATAGAATAATTTGGGACACCAAATTGTTAGGTACTATAAGTATAACTTGAGATTCCTTTCATGGGTGGTATATACGATATATGACATGAAGAGGGTATGTTTTAGAGATAGATATATTTTGCTTCAACGTGTTATCGCTTTATACAAGAAGTAAAAACTGAGAGACTAATAACAACTTTGATTAATTATATATCAGCGAGGTAAAATAATATGAATTCTCAATGCATAAGAGTAAACGACTTACACTAGACCACGTCAGATAATGGGTAGAATTAGGGATGCCACCAAGAATTATTATTATTCTGGTAATTGTGTCGATTATGTACCACGTAACCAAGTGAACAAATACTGTTAACGTACTATAGTGATCAATTCTGAATAATAATGACTTCTGAAACAAAAAAATGGTTGACAATTTAATAGTTAAACACGTAAAAAAATTAATAACTAACATAAAGAAAATTGATACAGGAATCTTATAAGGTGTAATGGGCAAAATCGTTCGTTAAAATTTATAATAAAAAGATAGAGAGGCAGACTGATTCACGCCGAACCCAGAAACGTTGAAAGAAAAAAAGTCTGCAATGAGACTTCATTTAAGCTTTAAGTTAATATACTATTTCTGGTACTTAAGAATAAACGTATAGCATACATTATTATTTATTTGTGTGCTGATGACCTACTATAGGGCCTTATTAAGGGTGAGAATTCTAGCTGCACATAAGTTAATAATAAAGTTATTATACCAATAAGTTGTATTAAAGGGAATAAGAGGAGCGCAAATATCACGTTATATTCCTTCATTTAAGTATACCTCACGGACCTGGCCGAAGTCAGTCGCATGCCTGCTATCGACTAAATATATAAGCAAGATTAGTCAATTATCCTTCCATCCCTATCACCTAGCCATGAACGATATGATATAGGAGCGAATTATGAATACTCTTCTCTCTGTTAAATCACAATCACAGATTAAAGTGTGAGTGAATCCAGCTTTATATAGTATTATAATTATATATATATATACCCGTTCCCATGGTAACCATTGGTGACAGATTTTAACCAGCCAAAACAATTTCTAATTATTCCTATTATAGCTACACTTCTAGATCATATCGTTACATCGTGTTCCATCATTTAAATAATATCTAAAGAACATAATGTAGTTAATAATTCGGTAGAGAAATCGGAATCAGGCTACCTCTTCTACCGCTAGCGAAGTCACTTTAGTAATCACATAGATATCTTCCCACGTAACATCGAACAATATCTTCCATGTGCTTTATCAAACACGATTAGTATATTTAATCAGCTTGAGGTATTTTTTTAAAATGAAACAGTCATCTAGGAAACATCTCTAGGAGCATCAGTAGCAAGTTACCCTTATCGAAAAGTTTAATATTAGAAGAAACTTTATTATATATATATATATTCTCACTAAGATTACGAAGGAGTCTTATTGTATGAAGTGCAAAATTATAGTGTAATTATAATTATAATTTAAAAGATGTGTAGCAGAACATATAAGATACTCAATGCATGGTTAAATTCTATATAGTAAAAATTAAACACCTATTGATACATATTATGCGACGTAGGTAAAATGGTTGAATTATACTATTTCACTACATATATCCAGGAAAGCCTTTATATTTCTATTAAATATACTACATCTGTGGAATACACCTAGTATCAGGTTAATAACTCAAGATACTAAACATACATGAGATATTATTGGCAATCTTTTAAATTGTTGTTAGAAAAAAAACTACTCCCTTTCATTTTTGCAATACTCTAGCTCAAGTGACTGTTGAGCTGAGTATGTGAACACGTTGGAAAGTACTAAGAGCAATCTTAGCATAAACAGCAACAATTTATTCCAAAATTTCTATCCTTGTATGCCTTATGGAAGAGGCACTAGCCCGACAAAGTGAGGGACCGAGGTTCATAACTAGTGGCGCTGGAGATAGTGATGGGGATTCTCTCTCTTGGGTTGTATGCTGTTGTCTCACTCCAGACAGGAAAATGAGTTAACCCCTCTCTTAAATACGGCTCTTCCCGTGAGCAGTGTTTTATATATATAATATATAGTATTATATATATATAATACTATGATATATATATATTATATATTATATATATATATATATATATCATATATATAGGCAACCAATAATACCTATCTTTAAATATTACTGGCCGCATATCTTTTTATATAGTATCGTAAAATTAAGGTGAGATTATCTATCCCATTAAACATATATGGATGAAATAGAGAAATCTTTCATAATAAATATGACCATACATGAGAAAATAGATCCATCAAGAGATTATAGAGAAACTAAATTAAAATTTTATATACCCTTTTATACACCTCAAGGTGTTATTACAGAGAGACTATTAATTAATATATACCTATAACCACTAACCAAAGTAACATATCAGTGAGCTATATAAGCTTACCTTGATTTTCTAGGAAGAGTTATCAAGACCCTAGGCAAATAAATTGAGTTAGCAACGACTAGACGCCAGAGTAACTTAAATGTGTGAATACATTGAAAAGTACCCTTGTCCTTTAAAATATGAGCACACACCCATATCAGTGAGTACTATATGTAACGTTTCAGTGTTACATGATGAAGAGTTAGAACTTACAGGATGTCTCTTTTAATCTCGTGTTCGTTATGGAGGTTAGGTAGAGAATGTATTAAAAGAATGTCTGATCAAAGATGAATATTTCCTAGAAGTACTCTTTCCACAACTAAGAAGCGCTTTTTAATTACACGAAATTATTTGCATGAACTAATAAACGAAGAAATAGAGAATAAGAGGTATCAATATTACACTGTTTAAATTTTCTTCATTTCAATACTGAATGTAAATATTTCTGACAAAAGATCAACATGGGAAGCAGTCCCCCCAACTAGTACAGTTGGTATTAATCCAAATTATGGATGGGTTTCACTGGGCCCCCCCAGTTCATTGTTACTGCTTCTGATGTGAGCACCTACGAACAAAGATACCATATATATATATATATATATATATATATATATATATATATATATATATATATATATATATATATATATATATATATATATATATATAATATATATATATACTATATATATATATATCTATATTATATATATATATATTTATATATTATATATATATATATAAGGGATGAGCTGAGATCAGAGAGTAATCAAAAAATGTCCAATTCATGTTGCTAAGGCGTGCTGACAATACTTAGAAAAAAAAAAGCACAAATTAAGATATTTGATATAGCTAATTGTATAATACCATATATAAAAACATGAAAAGTATAACTACCAAGTTTTGAACTAAAATTATAGTAAAAAAAAATCTTTTCATAACCTAAACAAGGTTTTATACCTAAACCAAATATAATAAGATATGGCAATGTTTCTTTCGTCATCATGCATGGGTAGGAAAAATATTTTTAAAAAAATATATATATATAAAAATCATTTTTTTTAAAATTTTACAACTCATAGTTCCACAATTACCAAATTTAAAAGTAATCAATACTTAAGACTCTTTAAATATTTATGTTACAATAAAAAAATAAAAAATAAAGGTAATCAATACTTACAGTATTTAAATTTTCTTCATTTCATAATGAATATAAATATTCATGAAAAGATCATCATGGGAGCAGTCCCCCCAACTAGTACAAGTTGGTATTAATCCAAATTATGGATGGGTTTCACTGGGCCCCCCCAGTTCATTGTTACTGCTTTTGATGTGGACACCTAGAACAAAGATACCAATGTAAACATGATATATATATATATATATATATATATATATATATATATATATATATATATATATATATATATATATATATATAATAAATATATATATATATATTATATATAGTTATATATATATATATATATATCTATATATAATATATATATATATATATATATATATATAAGGGATGAGAGCATGAGACAATGAATCAGAATAGTATTAAAAAAATGTCAATTCATGTTGCAAGGTCTGCTGACAAATACTTTTTTTTTAAAAATCACAAACTAAGATATTTGATATAATTGCATATAATACCACATAGATATAAAAACAGAAAATATGAGACTCAAAAGTTTTGAATGAAAATTGATAGTAAAAAAAATCTTTTCATAACCTTGAACAAGGTTTTGGACCTAAACCAAATAAATAAGATATGGCAATGTTTCTTTCTTCATCATGCATGGGTAGGGAAAATATTTAAAAACAAATATATAAAAAGATTTTTTAAAAGTAAATTTAAAAGTAATCAATACTTGGACTTAATTAAATTTTCTTCCATTGGTATTCAATATAAATATTTTTGAAGTTATCATGGGAGCAGCAATTAGTACATTTGGTGGTATTAAGCCAAATATAATGGTGGGTGTTACTGAGCCTCAGCTCAGTTGATTATTGCTACTTTTGATATAGACACATAGAAAAGATAGTACCAGTGTGAATAAAATAAAATATATATATATATATATATTATATATATATATATATATATATATATATATATATATATATATATATATATATATATATATATATTATATATATATATATTTATATATATATTATTTTATATACGGGTATAATTATATATATATATATACGGTATATAATTTAATAATATTATATATATTATATATTATAATAATAATCTAATATATATATATATTATAATATATATATAATATATATATATAATATATATATATATATGGCAAAAGCTCAGTTTTTGATCACTTGGGAAGTCAGTATATGTTGACTCGCCTCTAGTCGCTCAAGGCCAACTTGAGTCATGAGTCTATTTACAAGGGACGAAAGCATATATATCATTAGGGATGTACCGATAGTATCGGTATCGGCCATTTTTTATTTTATCGGTATCTCATGGGTAATCGTATTGGTTAATAGTGGCAGATACTTCTTACTTTTTGGATGAAAAATTATGAAACTTTAGATTCAATAATAAATCTAGTTTTGATATATATAGGTAGTACTAGGTTGTGTTTTTTTTCCTCGACTTCTTTTTAACTTAGATTTTTTAGCGTTTCTCAGCTTGGGTTTTAGCGTAACATTTTACCTATTTGGATAGCCATTATTATAATTTATACAGATTTAGCTTCCACTTTTATAGTTGATCAATAGTATTTTTTTCTCTTTTTTTTGTACGCAATTCTTCGTCGAGTTGTGTGTGATACGCGAGTTTTTTAAATCTTTCTGGATTAATTTATTTTTTAGATATTTACTGAAAGTAGGATTTTTTAGGTTTAAAATTTCGGTTTTAGATACTTTTTTTTAGCTAAACAATTTTTTCCTCATTTTCTCCTTTGTTTTTGTCTGTTTGTTTCTGCCTATTTTTTTTTTTTTTTTTGTATGATAGCAGATTTGCACAGACACAGGCTTTCTATTGACTTTACCAACATCAAAGTTACTTGCACTCTAACCTGAATCCGAGGGATACCACTCTGTAAACTCTAACCTTTTTTGCTCTTTGTCTGAGACCACAGATGGCTAAGAATTTCATCCTCGTAACTCGTTTTAATATTCCAACTAATAACTTATTTTATAATTTCCGCTATGTAAACATAAACACTCCTGTAACACGTCTCGAGAATTTCGAATCTCCTAACTCGATGTTTCCTGTGGCTTAAAATCTTTCTTCCTTCTACTACATAATCTTTTGCTTCTGCTACTGTTTTCCTGAACGAACCGATTGTCATGCCTTTTTTTGATTACCTTTCTACTTCTCACGAAACTGTTATATCTTTTCAATCCAAATACTGAGGTCCTCTATTTAGAGGATTTCAATGTACACAACCACTGAATGGTTGGGATTCTCTCATACTGATTTTCAGGTGGGAGGAAGCCGACATCAATCGGTATTCCAAAGGCATCAGGAGCAACTAATCAAATGAACCTACACACATTCCGGATCGTCCCACCAATTCCTTGAACACACTAACCTATGTTCCGGAAAAAGGCTCCATATATTTTTTGAATCATGCCACGTTACCACTTTAAATTGATTGTTAGTAGATCATACTGTATTACTAGAAATATATTAAAAAAACACAAAAATATTCAAACTGACGGAGGCGTAAAAACAGAAGAGGTCCATATATACTATATTATATATATATATATACTATATAATATATATATAGTATAGTATATATAATATATCATATTATATATATATATATATATATATATATATATATATATAAAGTATATATATATATGGTCAGCTCCAGAAGCAACAGGCCATAACAAAAAACCATAACAGGGTACAGGAAAATTTTATTAATCAGGAAACATTTTTTATCCAATGAAATTATTTTTAAAAATAAATAAAAATAACGCTTTTGACAATTTAAAATATGTTAAAAATGTTGGAAAACTTGTATGATATTACCGTTTCTGAGAACGAAGAAATCGCGTACTCCAAGTGAGCAGGCAAAAGGTGCCAACTGTTGAATTTTTTTCTTTTTTCTAAATGCAAATCCCACGGATAAACAAGAACGATGGCAAGTAGTCGGGGTTTCTCGGCCTATGCCGGGGGATGACAGGGGGACTTCCATCTCCCCCTCTGTCCCTCCGTAGGCTCGAACCCATGATGAAGGTAGTAAAAAAGAAAAATATAAATTCCAAAGCGTAAAAATAAATGGTATTTGGCAACTTTTGCTCTCGTCGCTAATGCAGGATTCAAGGTCAATCACAGCGGCGTCGCACTTGCGAAGTTCTAAGAATTATAATAATAATTTTAAGGTGTTATTAATAAATACTTAGAAAAAATAATTTTTTTTAAGTTTTCATCGATGAAATTGCTTGCTAAAAATCCAAAATGTTATTTTTTTTTCCTGTAGCTATATAATTTTTTAGTTACATGTATGATGCTTTCGGTAATAACATTAATAATTATTAATATATATATTAATTATATAAGTAATATATGTTATTATATATTATTATATATATAATTATAGTATATAGTATATATATATTATATATATAATATATATAATATAGTATATAATATATATATATATAAAAATCTGTAAAAAAAACAAAAAAAATTCAAAGATTTTTTTAAACACCATTTTATAGTTTTAATACAGTATTTGTGAACCCAAGTCAGTAATACTCCATAATTACCCAGATTTCAACATTGTGAATGTAGCCTATTTGTTATGATTTTTATAGGTTATATATATTTTATATTTTTATTGAAAATTTACGCTTAAAATGTATGTAAATCAATAAAAAAAAAAAAAAACAAACAAATAATTTGTTGATACCATTTTTGAACGTTAAATGTTTATAGGTTTAATAAAGTATTCATGTTATTAAGATTGTGTAACACTCTATAATGGCCGCATCTTAGAGCTTTCACAATAGCTATGACTAGTTGCTTCGGTTACTTAAATATATCTATTTTAAATGCACAAATATTTTATAAAAACTTAATTGAAAGAAAATAAAGGTTTCTTATTCACATTATTAAAATTAGAAACAGAAAGGTAACCTATAAAAATTGGAAAACAAAACTAAAACTACCAAACGACTACGAAAATGTCTGAATGTAAACAAACATGAATAACATTCGCTATAAAGGGAACAGGCAAAATGTATGTAGATTTTCGTCCTCAACACTATTCAAATCCCTTTCGGACATGATGGATGAGAAAAAAACAAAGTAAACAAAAGAAAAGTAATATAGCAAATCAAAGAAAATATCTATAACATTAGAACCTCGTAATACAGAAATACACAAAGCAGACCTAATTCAAATGTTGCCAAACTTGTAATTTTGGTCTAAAACTTTACCTACAGGTCTTTAAAAAAGTTTGTGTTACGGGGCTTGTAGGTATAAGTAAAAAAATTACAATCCTACAACTGTAGGATTTGTAGCCGTTGTGTTACAGGCCCCAGATCACAAATTTATTCCACATTTATTCCTAACTTCAGACAAATCTCAGACACGTTGTTGTAGTGCAGATATGACTACCCGCACTACCAAAAATTTCTAACTTATGGATCGTATAGTGGTCAAAGAAACAAAAACTTACACTGCGTTGTGTCTAATTCTAAATAAAAGCTATTGTGTTCCTTTCCCTATCCTCAGTAGTTAGATGTGTTTGTAGTTAAGTATATCCGTAGTTAGATGTATTCGTAGAACTCTTTTTTACAGATATCAAGAACTTTGAGAACCTCTCAGATGCTATACTTCATCACTTTAATCCGAATTAACTCAATAATTATAAGATGTTTCTATCATTAAACCAAAAATATCCAACTAGTTAAAATTAAATCTCAAATAAAGACAACTCCTATATCAAATGTTAACCATATGAATTTGTTTTAATAAATCGTCACTAAATCTTTGTTATATTTCCAAACCGGTTACCTTTTACTTGCGATGTAAAGGCAACAAGTCAAGACCAACTTGTACTTTAATCAAAGTCAATTGTGACCAATAGTAACCCGTTATAAAGTTCAATTTATCAAACTAGTGTTATCAAACTTTAAAGTATTTAAACATTCAATCCACCTTGAAATTGTTGTGAGTTAAACAAAATATCTCACTATAAATAATGCACAGTCAGAAATATGCATTAATCGTAAACAATAAATCCTGTTAATTCAGCAATGATTACGAAATTTTCATTCAATCGAGTTGAAATCCAACTGCAATATCAAAGTTGGAATAATCCTGAAAGGATCTAATATCAAAACTAGATCACACTAACTAAAGTCGAAAACTGCAACAATCGACTATAATATAATTTAAATCGAGAGACCAGTTAAGTAAAGTCAAAACCAATCTACAAAACTAAAGTCAAAACCAAATGCAAATCGTTAAAACCGAAAGCTAAATTCGAAAAGTCAAAGTCGAAATCCAAATTCTAAAAGTTAAAGTCAAAAGCTAACTCAAACAGTCAAAGCTGAAAACTAAGTTAAATAATTATCACTGAAGGCTAAGTTCAGACAATCAAAAGTCAAACTCAAAGTCGAGTATCATAGGTAAAGTCAAATGCTAACTTCAAAGTCGAATATCAATTTCAGAAAAGTCGAGTCCTAATTTCAAAGTCGAACTCTAAGTTAAATCAGTCAAAGTCTGATTAAGTTTAATTCTAAGTCCAACTAAGTCTATGTTTAACAAAACTAAGTCCTATTGTTTTCTTTCAAAGTTAAAGTCAAATCACTGTAATATAAACTAAACACCAAAATCTCCAAGTATTGTTCCGTCTATTAACTGTCAAAAGTTACTGTAAATTAAATTCCAGTACAAAGTCACAAATGCTTAATCTTCACGAATTGACTGAAAATTTATCAAAGTCCCAAATTAAGTCAAGTCTTAAATAATTCTGCCGAGTCCAAGGACTATTATATTTATTTCAACAGAATTAAATAGTTTTACACAATATTATAATTTCAACTATAAAGCTCGTAAATCCATTAAAGTATTTCAACTGTCAAATATGATACAGCTTAATCACCTTAACCATTTAAACAATTCAGACAGTTGATGTTTTAAATCACTGTCACTTTCAAAATGGCGGCTGAAATTAAAGATGGCGGCTGCCGGCTTTCTTAATCAAAATGGCCGCTTCCTCTTTAATAATATATGACCAAAATCTCCTAAATAAAATGAAACTCAACTAAAAACAAGGAGCTATCAGAACAAAAGCTTTACTTTTTCAACTTTTAATCAAATTATTCAAATATAAAAATAAACTTAAAAATCTTTTAATAACTTTCTGTACAATATAAAACTGAGCTCAATCAA
>JABUQX010133619.1:0-17500 GCA_015478945.1 Trachelipus rathkii
TTTATTTTTTTTCTCCTCCTCCTCTCTCCCTTCTACTCAACTCTCTCCTCTATCATTCTATTATATAACAATAAGATCCTAATCAAACCTATACATCTTCTCTCCTCCTGCAGAAGCTCTACTCATTCATCCTTTTACACTACTGTCTTCTCTACTATTCCATCTCTCTCAAGTCTACTCTCCTGTCCTTCTACCTCTCTCACATTCTTTCTTTTCTTTCATTCGACTGACACATTAAATCATGTTCTGAGCTCTCTCTCTCTCCACTGCTTTTCTCTCATTTCTTTGGGCGCCAAATTCATATTTTCTACTCACGTAAGACCAATTTCACTTATTACATTTAGCACTTTGATACTAATATATATCATATGTTACTACTCAAACAATTTATACCACACTCACACTCACACTATTATGAGTACTATATAGTATATCAATTTATCAAATATATAAATATTACTATAACTTTTCATTATAAGCGTGTATCTAACATATATACATCACGCGATATAAAATATTAAAAGTATCGCATATAAATAAAAAAAGAAATAGATAATAATAATTATAACGTGTATTTATTAAACTTAATCATAAATATAATATTATATATATATATATTCTTTATAGTATCGTATATAGCCTAATATAATGCTAGAACTAATTACCTGTGCCAAAGCATATGTAATATATAATATTATATATAGTAATGTATTACATTGTGGTGGGTGGTGGTGTGTGTACAGGGTATAATGATATAACGATTAAACTAATAAAATAATAATAGAATAATCAAATAATACAATATATATAATAATATAATAATAATATTAATAATAATATAATATCAATAATAATAATAACTACATAATAAATAAATATAATATAATCTAATGAAACAAAATTTTATATATAATTTGCGCCCATTTAGTATTAAAAATTAGTCTCATAAATGGGTTGTTTTTTTTGCAATTTTATTGAAAGATTAAAAAAAAATAATAAATAAAACATAATATAAAAACAAATTCTTTATTAAATGCCATAAAATCCCCAAAAATATCCCTAAATTTTAGTTTAAATTTCGCACCTTTTTTTGTAAATTTTTGTATTAAAAAGTTGACACCTCACGGTATACGGCGCTATATTCAGAGTAGGAACTTCCTTACGGTCTTAATCACTACCTCTCTAGGTTCCGGAGAGGTATCGTGCGAACCCTGGTTCCCTTCATTGCCAGCGGCTTCTCCTACGAATTATTGTACTCTACCGGTTGAGCCGCGGAACTACCTAACCGTTGGTTTCAAGACATTTCTTTTACTGTTTAATTAATTTTTTTTTCAAAAAAAACTCGCATAATATTTTTTTTTTATTTAAATTAAATTTTTCTATCGGTAAACGTATTTTTAATTTTTTATTTTTAATGCGAGTTTTTATTTAAAAATAAGCTGAATATTTTAAATTTTTTGGAAATTTTAAATTTTTTTACTTTATAATTTAAAATCATTAGTTTTTTTATTATCTTAATTTGCAATAATTCTTTTATTATTTACAAAATATTATCTATTATTCATAATTTTATTATTATTTAATTAATTATTATTATCTAATTATTATTATTATTATTATTATCATTTTAATATTGTTATTGTTATTCGTCATTGTTTTAGTTATTGTTTGTTATTAATTATTATTTTATTATTATCTATTATTCTTATTATTATTATTATATTTTATTATATTATATATTATTATATTCTATATTCTTATTATTAATTATTATTATTAATATTATTATTAGTTATTTTATTATTATTATTATATTATTATTATTATTATTATTATATATTATTATTATTATATTAATTATTGATTATGATATTTATTATATTACTTGCATTATTAGTATTATTATTATTATTAATGAGTTATTAATTATTATTATTATCTATTATTATTATTATCTATAGAGAGCTACATGTGCCTTCGCTCAATTCGAGCCGGATTAGCCATAAAAATGTTATATTATATTTTTTGTCCAGTCATTTCATATTTAAGCTATCGGTATAATTAATTATTAAATTCAATGAGTTTAAATTCACATATTATTTTAAAACATTATCTTTTTGGGATTCTTGGATATCATTATTTTTTATCTATATGTGCACTATGTTGCTAATCTTATTATATTTAATCAGTGCATTCATTATTTAATTCTATTCAACTAATCTTTATTAATTAATTAATTTTATTTAATTTATCTTATTTATTTATTTATTTAATTTATTTATTATGTTATTTATTTATTTAATTTATTATTATATTTAATATTCTTATTACAATTTCGCAATCTTATTTCTTCAATACCATCCATTGAAACCGTCTTTTTGTTTTTTTGGTCGATCATTATATAAACTAAAAGTGACAAGTACGCATTTAAATGGCGTTGTTTCCATTTTATTGTGGTGCCATAAACAACATCACACTCACACTTACACACACAGATACATTCCAACACTAAACACACACACACACATGATTCAAGGTCACCAATAATTTGATTATTGATATAATGTTTGCATGGTATGTGCTTAAAAAGTTAGAAGTACCTCTTAAATGGTGTGTGCTATTTTATAGAGTAATAACACGTTGGCGAACTTCCTGAGACATCAATGGGAGTTTCACCTCTGTAATACACTTCAGGAGTCGATCTACTACCCTTACTATCTTTGTAGAACTTAAACTCCTCCTTTTACATGAAATATGTAGATATGGCTTAGAAATACGTGAATTCAAAACGACTGAGAATTGACTTTTTTACAATTCACAAATTGAGATAAGAAAAATCGGTTCACCAGCTGCAAGTGAATCAGCGCTTCCTCCTCAGAATTGATCAAAAAAAAATAAAAAAAAAAAATCCAATCCAAAATATTTGGGGAAAGACTTAACCAGTACGTGAACGAATTGTGTCTGTTTCTGAGCTTCGGGCACAAAGTCGAGATGTCATATTCGAATTCGTATACATCAGATATATACTCATTTTTTGAATATTCTTTTTTGATTTATTTCTTTTATATTTTTAATTTTATTTTATTTTTTATTTTATTTTTTGAAATAACCCTATTAAAATTCTGAATTTTTTTTTCTTAAGAATTTATATTTAATTATTTTAAAAATTGTTGACGAAAATCAATAAAATACTAAAAAATGACGATAAATTTTTCTGTTTCTCTCACAAAAAATGATCGTGTTAATGAGAAATAAAGTGTAAACTTTATTTGAGATATATATATGTTTTAGAAAATTTATATATAAACTATCTAATTAATATTATATATAATTAATTATTACATATATTGCTAATATATCGTTATATATAGATATATATAATCAGTATTATTATAATTATATATTCATATATATTATATTATATACATATATATATAAATATATTATTATATTATATATATATACATTGTATAATTCATATATAATACTACTATTATATTTAGCCAGAATTTTTTGTTGTTAGGTATGGGTTGTAGTGATATATTCAAATCTATATCATATAAGGGGATATAGTATATATCTATATAATACTGGTCTATATAATTTAAATATATCTATGAAACAAAATAAATAAATATAATAAAAAACCATAATATAATTTTTCAATATTAATTAATACCTTTAAATATATAAGTAGTTATATATACTATATATACTAATTTTTTATTGATAAATATATAATGAGACATATATATTATATATTTGTATAATTTATATTAAGAGTATATATATATATCAACTCATATTTTTATTTTTATCGAGTATAGACGAGATAGTAAGATGAGAAGGAGTGACCTACTTTGCATTATTTAATCATGTGACGAGACGAGAGAGAGAGAGAGAGAGAGGAGAGGGAGAGGGTGGAAGAGAGAAGGAGAGAGAGAGCGCGAGGTCATGGAAGAACCATTCGATACTATTTCCAAGGAAAGTAAGTTACCGGTACGCCATGTTAATTCCTTTTACTTGGAAAGAGTAACTCAGTTATCGTTATTCCGTTTTTACCAACGGAGAAATTAAAAAAGTAAACGAAGGGCCGTAACTCCCGTTACCTTTAGCTACCGACTATGCCTGTTTGCTATCTTTTTTAGGATAAATTATATACCATTCGAAAGAGGAAATAAAAAAGCAATACTCATCAAAAATCCATATATATTATTAAAAAAAAACATTCACTAATTTTTTAAATAATTATTATAATGCATCAACAATTAATATTTTACAATAAATAAAAGAAACACTTATATACGTGTGTGTTTTACATTATTCGTTTTTGCATTCTTTATCAGGGATTGGAATTTTCAATGTCTTCTGCAATCTGTTTGGTTTAACAAAATACTGTATGATCTTAAAGAGCAATTAAACACTTTTATTATGATAAATACATAAACTAACTAAACATTTGCTTAAAATTACTAAACAATTCTTTTTAATTTATCTTATTTTTTATATTATTTATTTGCTTCAATTTCTCCGTTTAACATTTTATAAATATATAAAAATTAAAAATTTAAGCACAATTAAGATACAGTGATATATTTGTAAAAAAATTTTATTTAACTTTTATTTTTTTAATTATAATAAATTATTTAAAGGTTTTTTTTTCGAATACTGAATTACGTGATTAGTGTCATATTCGATTATTTTTCATATATATAATTTAATTGGCCATAAGACACATTAAATTTGAGGTGTCTGCTCCTTGTCAAAGGTTTGGGGTTGAGAGTAAAAGTAAGCACCCATTAATAGCATCGGCTTTATTCCATATAAACGACAAAAGAAATTTCACACATAGCGTATAACTGATAAATATAATTACGTATACTATATAACACTTATTATAATTATATAAATTGACTATATATATTATATAGATATTATATATATAGATGTAACATTAGTACTATATATAATATAGTTATTTTATTATTATATTACCTATACATGTATATAGTGATAATAATAAGATATATATTTATATTACATATATATATAATATATAGATTATATATATAATACACATTGAGAATGTAATTCATCTTTTTTTTATTAAGGGCTTGACCTTGAGTGTGTCAAAAATTAATTATTTTATTTTTTTTTTAGGAATTTCTTACAGCATACATTCAATAGGAACAAAACAACTCATAACAAAATGTAAAAGGGGAACCCAATAAGTAAACGCGGAGGACAAATTTAAAGGAAGTTATTCGATGCGTTCTGAAGGAAAAAGTAACCACAGTGCGTTACTCTTAAATTATATTTTTTTTACTTCGTCTTTCTTTAGATTAAATTGGACACAATAATTAAAAAGCTATTCCGTTCTGTCCCGAGAGACGTAACACTGAATTTCTCATGACCTATACTGAGAGGGGGACAACAATGGAGGAGGGGGAGATGGAGGCATGCGGTGCTGGACTGGCCTAACTAAAATAGATACAGTATACATTGATAGATGATATAGATTATTTTAGAATTTAAAGATATTGGTGTAACAAAAAAATATAAACATCATAACTATCAATATGATTAATAACATGTTATTGTAATTTCAGTTACGCGACGAGATTGAATCTAATAAGGCTTAGAATTCTGTAAGCATCTAATAAGCTTCTTTAAAATTTTGATTATGATTTTACTAATTATAAATTTTTTTTGGTAACCTTTCTAAGACGTGGGACAAACTACAATGTTCAACCCCTATACTGGGTCGGGCCGCCGTTTACCTGCCCCGCCCATTACTGTCATAATTAATCCTCCACTCTCATCCAATCCTCCACTCGTATGCATGTATCTAAAAAAAATCTACTTACTCCATATGTTAACTTTTGTCGCCATCTGTCGCCGAAAAGTAGAGAGAGTAGCAAGACGGAATTGTACGTTATTGTTGATCGATCTCTTGGCCGAGAGGCAGAAATCTCGTAAGGAAGGGGCTCGTCGATGGGGATGCGGACTCGGAAACCGCGGATAAGCTACGCATCGGAGCGCTAGTTATCTGATCACATTTTCAGCTTGCTTTTTTTTTTTTATGGTTTTATTTATATATGATAATATTGTTATTTTATTTTTTTTGTTATTTTTTTGTTTCATTTTTATTTTTTTTTATATTTGTTTTTATTTGTCTTTTTTTTTTTTCTAATTTAATATGATTTTTTTCAGTTTAATCAGCTTATTTTTTTTTTTGATTTATAAGTTTTTTTCTCTTTCTTTTTTGAAAAGTATTCTTCTACTGTAATATGTGAATGATTTGTTAATAATTTTTTTTATTTGATATTTTGTTTCTTTTTTTTTTTTTTTTTTTTTTTTTTTTTTTTTTTTTTTTAAATTTTTTTTTTTTTTTTTTTTTTTTTTTTTTTTTTTTTTTTTTTTTTTTTTTTTTTGTTTTATTTTTTTATTTTTTTGGTTTTTTGTTTTTTTTTTTTGTTTACGTTTTTATTTTTTTTTTTTTTTTTTTTTTTTCTGATTATATTCGTTTGAGTTAATAATTTTTATTTTATATTTATATTTTGTTTTCTTTATTTATTAGTTTTTTTTGATTTTAAGTATTTTTTGTTATTTTCCTATATTTTTTTTTTTATTTTATTTTTTTTTTTTTTTTTTTTTTTATATTATCTTAATGTTTATTTATTTATTTTTTTTGTTTGTGTTTATTTTTTTTCTTTAGGTTTTTTTTTCTATTTTTTTTTTTATTTTTTTTTATTTTTTTTTTTTTTATTTTTTTTTTTTTTATTTTTTATTTTTTAATAAACGTTAAATAGAACTTTATCATAATTTCTTTTTTATTATTAAAAAGGGGTGAGTTAGCGTCAAAAACATCTGAATCGGCATGCCAAACGGTCTACGCACTGCAGTCGTTTATAGGAACTTGCGGGACTACGTTATCAAGGAAGGACTAAAAGACGGAGTGATTCGATATCTAGAATGAGGTTAAGGTTCTGCATTGCCCGATGAATTGTTCTTTAGTGTGCAGAGTTTTCGGTGTGAGTGGTGCGTGCGAGGTCAATTCAGTTATAGAAACATATGCAAGGTTTGTATTTTGTTTAAGATAAGGGCAGTTCGCAGCCATCCAACGGATTCACAGAACTTACGGGTCGTTATATAAGATGCTAAATATTTAGTGGGTTTCAAATGGGTACTGCATGATATTAGAGAGTTGCTTTTTCTGTTGTCTTATGCTTTTAGGGTTTAGGTGCAGGTTGTGACTAGGATTGCGTCCGAACATAACGTTAATAATGTATTAACCATGTTAAACTGCAGGGAGTTCTAGTAAAAGCTCTTGAACGGGACTATTGGGAAAGTAGGAGGTAGAGGTGTGCGACTAAAATTATTTGCAATACATACTGTCGTACGATTTATAGAGTTCATAAATGGATTCAGGATACAATCAATGATGAAATACGATTGCGCGGTAGCCAATGGTAATTTTACTTCCTTGTGTCTAATTATTTTTAATATTTTTTGTAATAATTTTTTTTTTTTTAAATAGACGGGTGCTGAGGGCTCTAGATTTTATAGAAATTTTCCTTTTCCAAAATGAATTGCAGCTTTTGAACCAAGCAAGAAAAGAAAAAGATAAGAAAAAAAACATTGAACAATAGTCCTTATTTATGTTAATATACGTAATATATATTATTATATATATACTTATAATAAGTATAATTATATATATTTTAATATTATATATATATATATTAATATATACTAATAATATATTAATATATATATAATTAATATATATTATATAATTAATAATATAGTATAATATATATATATAATTATAATATGCTGTTTAGTAGGCTATATATTCTTTACTAATATATAAACTATATTATATATATATATACTATATATTAATATATATATATTATAATATATATATATATATATATACTTATAATATATATATATATTATATATATATATATATATTTACCTTGAATAAAAAAGAGTTTATTAATCATGATAGAGAATTTTAAAACAGAGATACATTATGGCATAAAAAATAATCATTTTTTCTTACTACTAGTCCTTCCTCCGGGTGAGAATTGGAAAGTTTGATTTGAAAGCCTTTTCAAGACAGAGATATATCTCCTGAGGTACAGGTTGTGAGTGAGATAGATGCTAAAATCTTAAACAAATGTGGCTGTTTATTTTAAATTTATTTTCAGTAGACAAAATTAATTAAAATTTTTAATTAAGAGTGTGGAAATTAAATTTTAATGGATCTATAGCTGACAAACTTACTCTCATAACTGGTTTGAAAAATCAATTATAGATAGCTACAATTTAGATTCGAATTTATGATTTTTTTCATATTACATTTGATTCTGACTAAACGCTGTCTTGCATGTCTTTCATTACAGAGTAAATCAGAAGTTCTGTTCTGCAATTCCACAAAAATACTTGGAAATTATTATCATCAATGTTACTTAGCAAAGTAAATTTTTTAAAAAATTAATAAATTTATAAATAAGTTTATAATATATAAATAATACTTATATATAATATTATATATATAATACAATGATACGTATATATATATTCTTAATACATATATAAAAATATAATTATATTGCCATTCGTCTTGTATCAATTTCTATCTCATATTATTGTAAATATATATAGTAATAATATAATAATATATATAATTATAACTATAGAATAATTATATTATATTATTTAATATGTATATCTAATAAAATTATATTATATATTATATTTTATTAATATTAATATATATATATTTTTATACTCGTAATTTTTCTTCGAATAATGATTGCGTAATCAGGTGCTTAATTTTTCTCTCTCACACCAATAACCTTTGACAGGAGCAGACCTCAGAATTCTGCTGTCTGGTTTGAATATAAGTGAAAAATCGAGTATCACGTAATTATTATCTAAAACTTTAAATTAATGTTCACACAACCGTCACTATACATGAGCCTTTTACTTTCTTTACCTACACACTCGCTCCTGCGGATTCCTTACTTATATTCCGGCCCGTTGGGTTCAGTTTTCTATCCTGTTTCTTCTCGTCCACCGTTGCCCTGTCCTCGCGGTCTGCCCCCCGACTCTGCCCTTCGTGTTTTCCTTTGCTCTTCTTTGCTGTCTCATCCTTCTTCTTAGTTTTTTTTCCTCCTGAGTGTTGATTTTCAGTGTCCACCCGTTTTTCCGTCTTCTCGGGCTACGCCTCGTAATTCGTGTCCGTCTCCTTTTCTTTCTTTTTCCTTTTCCGGCTCGCTTGACTATAGGGCAGATTGATTTTGATGATTATCCGTGGAATCCCGTCGACGAGATGACGATAGAAGACGTTTGCCATTCACGATGCGATCGGATCAGCATTCGAGAGATGAATTTGAAGATATTACTTCTCTATTATCATTGGTTCTCTAGTCTCACATAAGTCTGAAAAAAATCATCGTACATGTTGTATATCTTACAATAGTTCTTTATTCCAGTCTCTCGTTACGTCTTAATTCCTTAATTTCTCGGCTGCTTTATATTATTTTATCCACTTTATAATTATTAATAATTTTGTAATCTAAGGAATTATTTAGTCACCTCCTAATAAATTTACAATCGGCTAAACAGTTAAGATAATAAATTATTTAAAACAGAGTATGGCAAAAAAACGTGAAGACGTGTGCAACTGTTTAAGCAGTAATCTGAAGACGTGGATCAAAAAAGGAGGGTAAAAAGAAATAAAATGAAAACATAATGGGTGAATATGATGAGCGGCGAATCGGCTGTCCGCTATAAAAAGATTAGTTGTAGAAATAAGGACGTCCACTTGGAACGTTATATACTAATTCACTACTACCTATCCTAATACTACTACCTATACTAACTATCTATCACTATATATATTACCTACTATACTATTATCTACACTATACTACTACTCATATACTACATATACTATACTATTACTATTATATACCTACTTATATATTATACTATATCCTACTATATATCTCATATTATATATTATACTTACTTACTACTAATAATTATATGATAAATTGTAGAATTATTAATACGAATTCCTATTTTTATAAATTCCACAGCCCGACGTTTCGGAACTATCCCTTTTTCCCAATTTGTCAAGCTACAAATTGTAAAACACTAATAAATACTCAAGTTAAGCATTTAAAAAACACTTACAAAGATGTTAAAAAAAATTAATAATTCTAAAATTTTAAAATTAGATTTTATCAAATAATTTAAATATAATTCTATCATCAATATAAATATGCGCAAAATCTCGAAGCTGACTTCCTCTCCTTTGTCTTCATTAGGTGACACCATGTTTAACAAACCATACCATTCACATAAATTTTCAACTGCACACGTACGTCCTGGTTAGTCCTAAGCTACACATTATTCTTGAATCATCCTTGCTATAGCTATTATTCCCAGGGCTCTGAAAGACAACGATACTACAATTTTTGAAGTCAATGTACGCACATGCGTTATTATGGGCTCCGCGTCTTTACAGTTATACACCTCCCCTCCCCGCGACCATCCTCATATGATATCGCAGACACCTATGTAGGATGGTTTGTTCTATAATGATAAAGATTCGAATTAAGGCAAATTCTTTCTTCTCGCCCAAAGCTGCCGCTAAAATTTCTACAATCCTACTTAACCTTACTTTCTTATACGAAGACAACCGATATGATTCACTAATAGAGGAGTGCTTCTTTGTCATGCCAATCTCCATTACATATGGGTAACACTCATGTGACCGTCACATCGCGATCGTCTGCGCATCCGTGTCAGCTAGCTACGACGTATTCCAGAGTTGGCATTGGGATCACACATTATAATATATATATTACTTATAATCTCTCATATATAATACTACCATACACACCTACCTACGTTTATTATCAGTACTGTAGGCAGCTAAATATTGTCTAGAATATTGTATAGCTTCTTAATCTATATTATAATATAAATTATCAATTCAATCGTTAACATTATACACCCTTGGCCGTAAAATATATCATATCAGCTAAAGAGAGATTAATAAATATAATTAATTCATATTATTAATCATAACTTATGGTAGGTTTCAATGATTGTTTGTGCCCTAATTCATTCATGAAACTCCCATATTTATATTATATTACGCCCTCCTACATACTCATATATAGGACTACGCCTCACGTATAGTTACTACATTAATTTGATTTATTAATTTACTAATTAATATTTAAACTTAAATATTAAATAATGATTGCCTGGGACATAAAAAAATTATAACTATAACCATTATGCATCGAGGCTGAGATATGACGAGTGCACAATTGGCAGCCTTATAGTATAATAATTATATATAATATTAATAAATACATAGAAATTTCATTAATAGTACTTACGTATTATACAATTATACTAATATATAAAATAATAATAATATTATAATTATATAATAATAATATACAATTATAATATATATATTATTAATATAAAATTAATATAATAATATAATAATTAATAATAACATAATAAATTAATAATATAATAAAATAATAATATAATATAATTAAAATAATTAAATTAAATTAAATCAATAATAATTAATAATAATTAAATAATACATTATAAATAAATATATAATAATGATAATATATAATATAAAATAATTAAATAAATACGTATATAATATATCAGTATAGTTGAAAGACTAATAATAATTAATAAAAGCTATTTTTATTTCTCAAAAATTAAATTCAATATAATTAAATTAAATTAAAATAATTGTAATAAGAAATATAATTAAAGTAATATCTATCATTTTATTAAATAATTATATTTAAATGAAAAAAAAATTATTAAAAAAAATATATAATATTTAATAAGAACTGTTATTAAAAAATTAATTAAAAAAATTATAATAATCTCAAAATACATGAAATGTGTGTTTCCAATTATAAATATAAAAATATTAATAAAAGTATTACCAAGAATTAAAATATATTTTTACTGGAGTGCTTCTACTATAACAGACACTCCAGAGTTTGAATAAACGATCAGATGCTCTACATTACAAGAATTATATAATACCAGTTTGTATAGTTAATATTTAAATTATACAGTTTATTTATAATTAACATATAGGAAAAAAATAAACATTCGATAAGAACGCATAACGAAGCATATCAGTTTGTTCTATTAAAGATAATTAATGGTGAGAAAAAGCAAGTCTCAAATTTTAAATATAAATAAAAAGGAATCAAATGTTATAAACACACACACAACTGTGAGTATATGTGTAGTCTCCGCGGAAACTCCAATACAAGAGAGTGCCACACAATATAATTTACGAGATGGAGCACAGCATAATTCGTGCGAACTTGGAAGAGTTAGAGACTAACCCTCATCCGGAAACATAGGTTAAGTAAATACCTAAAAACCTATATAGAGAGAAAGAATTCCACCTACGCTTAAACAGCGTGAACACATATGTTGGCGGAAATCGCGAAATCAACAGGTCTACCGCGGAGAAAAAAAATATTAAACGATAATCTTTAAGTACTTTATAAAATACATGAATATTTTGTTATTATTTTATTATCATAAAATGCTTCTTTTAAAATTGTCATTGCATCAGAGTAAGTATCCGAAGTTAAACACACTCTCACACACGGCTATTATTGAGAGAGTGTTGTGCTTGAAATGAGGGTAGCATAATAGGGAATATAGAGGGACTTAAAATTTTCAAAACCTTGTCGCCTCTGCCGAGTACGAACCTGAATTTATTACCATAGAGAGAGTCTGATATAACTGAACCAACGTCCACCGAGCAGATTACTTATATTATTATTATATATATAGGTGCATCCACATTCTATAGCTTAAAACATCAAATACTAGCGGTAAATTAGATGCTGTCTTGACGCATAGCGATATCACTAGATTGATCACTATATGAGGATGGGGTATACGAGAGGAGGTATAATGCCAAAATATACCTTGGCATGCTACATTGTTCCTTAAAAATAACAACAGTATCGTCAACATATCGGCGATAAAATACCGGCTTAAAATGAGAAGGAAATCAATTAGAAAATTTCTCTCTCTCTCTCTCTCTCTCTTCTATATATATATATATATATAATATATATATATATATATATATTATAATATATTATTTATATACTATATAATACTATATACATACATATAACTATACAATATATATATATATATATAATATTTATATATATATATATATTATATATATATATTATATATATACGAGAGGAGAGAGAGAGAGAGAGAGAGAGAAAATAAAAAAATTCTGAAATGACTCCTTGATAGATATACAGTATATATTAGGGTGCCACTTATTTGTACTTGAAATATTTTTTTTCAGATTTTTAAATGGGAACTGATCCAAATTTGTTCTTTTGTAAGTTTTAAGTTTATTTACAAAATTTTAGTTAAATTAACCTGTAACAACTTAAGGTTAAAGGTTCAGATTTTATAAAATTTTTGGTTAGATTATTATACAGTAATTATTATTATTATTCATGCTTAATGAGCCTCCATATGTACACAGTAGGGGTTATCCACTCACATGATTCATAAATAGCTCTTATAAATCTTTCATGATTCCACCAAATGAAGTCAAATTCAAGGTCACAAAATTCTTCAAAGAAAATATTCAACTCTCAAATATCATCAATGTCAGAAACAAATTAGGTTTGTGAAATTCTTTTTTTTCATACAAAACAATAACAAATAATAATGAAATAAAAAAAAATTGTCGAATGACCATTTAAAACCAATAATTTACACAACTATGGGTTAAGAAATTATCCCAAAGAAGAAAAGGAACGAAATTAGTTCTAAATAATGAAAAAATGTGTAAACTATTAATATAATAAATAATTTTATAAAAGAAAACAAAATAAATAAAAACATGTTTATTTTCGTTTGCTCATTTTTCAAAAATATTTTTTAAAAACCTATATCGATTTTTATAGTTATATATATATATATATATATATATATATATACTTATATATATATATTTGTTGGTCATATAATATACATATATATATATATCACTATATATATTATATATTATATCTATATATTTTATATATATTACTCGCCTGACCCGCCCATCGTTCAACTATATTCTCTATGTCTCAATACTAATACTTTCCCCCAGTGTTTGAAGCACGCACATGTTCCAACCTTTCCGAAAAAAGGAAGCCGCTCTGATCCTTCTAACTATCACCCTATAGCTTGCATTCTGTCTAAGGTTCTTGAAACCATTTTCAAATTTCATTTCCTGGATAATCTAGAATCCCATTCCCTTCTTTCAGATCAGTATGGCTTTCCACGCTCGAGGTCAGCTGGTGACATACTTTTCTATCTAACTGATTTATGGTCTTCTGGCCCTAGGGGTTTTGGGAAGTACTGTGTGGTGGCGCTTGACATATCCAAGGCATCTTAACTCACCGGGTATGGCCACGCGAAATCTCTGCTCCTCCAAGCCTCCTCCCCTCCTTTGGGGTTTTTCCTCATATCTCTTTAGGCTTACTGATGTCTAAGTTGTTCTTTCGAATTTGCATCAATATCGGGTCTGTTGTTGGATGGAGGCTCGTACTTCTTCTTTACACTTTTTATCTTTCAATAGTGGTGTTCACTAGGGGGTTCAAGTTCTTATTCTTCGATACTTATTTTTATTCCCTACCGCTTTGTCATTAAATGATCTTCTCACCTGCACTCTAACTCTATCCGCTCTCGTATGCAAATGACTCGACCCTTCATTCTTCCACTCATTTCAATTCTGCTCCCTCTTTACTTCTAGAATTGGTATCCTCTATCGTCTAATCTTTCCGATTCATTCTCGCTGATCTGAATATTCCGGTGGGGTCGTCTCAACCTTGGAAATTCAATTCTTTAAAACCCGAACTTCCTACAAATCTCCCTCTCTAAGACACTTTTCTAACTTTCCTATTCTCTTTTCGACGTTCTCTCGTCTCTCCTGGTTACAATATAAACATCCATGGCCTTAACATAAACCAAAAAATTTCTTGGAAACCATCACATCACAACGGTTGCTAGTGGCGGCTCAAAGAAACTGGGAGTTCTGTTTAGGCTGCCGAGCTTTTTTTCCTCTTCTCAGTTGCTCCAGCTATACAAGGCCTCATTCGCCTTGTATGGAGTACTGTTCTCATATCTGGGGGGGCCTGGTTTCACCCCGGCTTTTGGAAGGGTCGAGTCAAGCCAAAAGGCTTATAAACCTGTTCTGCACTTTTTAGTTCTCTTGACCCTCTATCATTTTGCGGCGCGATGTTGGTGTTATCTCTTTTCTATAGGTACGCAGGGCAGGTGCTCGAGGGAACTTATCTCTCGCGACCACCACCTTTACGACGCCCTCGTAAACACAAGGGTGCTGTGTCGGCGCATGAGTTTTGTGTTGGATATTGGTAACTCCAGGCTTTGTTCGCTGCGGTGCTTCCCTTCTTTTCTGCCACCTCTGTTTCTGTGGAATTCTCTTCCCTCATCTACTGTGTTTCCTGCTGAATTTAATTCTCTCTCATCACTCATTTATAGCCTGGGTCCTGTTGCTCATCCTGCGTAGTTTGCGTTCGTTGATGAATATGAGGTGTGCAACAGCCCCTCCTTGAATGGGCTCTGCCGTGAGTGGTGGTGACAACTGTAATATATATATAATATATATATATATATATATATATATAATTATATATATTATATATATATATTATAATATATATATATAATATTATATATTATATATATATTATATATAGAGAGAGAGAGAGAGAGAGACCGAGAGGAGAGAGAGAGAGAGAGCAGAGAGCACGAGTAGTAAAAAGTTACTGAGTCGCCTCACTGATCATATTATATATCCATATTATAATTGTTGTGTCCATACACAATACCTATATATTAAGGACATCTTTCTCTTTAATAAAGAAAAAAAATTTCCAAAACATGCCATTAAAGATAAAGGTAGCGACGCACAAAGGGAACAATCAGAGCAAAGAATGTATAAATTTATGCATACTTCTATTTATTTATCGAATTTTATCCTTTTTTTCATACATTTCAATGAAGTTTTTCCTCGTTTTTGTTGTTTTGATTGTTTTTTCTCTTTGTTCCTCTTGTTTTTTTCCCCGCTTTTTTTCTACTTTTTCGGGTTGTTTTTTTGTTTTGTTGTTTCTCACTATTATCACAAGTCACATTATATTTCTTCTTTAAGTTTCTATAATTTAATAGCAGTTTACCTTCATTTTTTATTAATTCTTTTTTAGTTCTACTTATTTGTTTTAAACTTCACATTGAATTATTATTGTCCTCTCTTTAAAGACAACACCTAATAATATTATATATATAATTTATTATTATATATATTATATATATATATATATTATATAATATATTATATATATATATTATATTATATTTTATATATATATATATTATATATATTATATTATTATATATATATATTATATATATTATTTATTTCAGAGGATAGAGCAACTCGCTCTTAGCCATAAAGTGAGTCAATGCGGCCCAGTTCGAGACTGGGTAATAGGAGAGAACGTGAGCTACGTCTCAAAAGTCCTATTAGTCGTAGTACCGCTTCGTTCTCCAGAAAAACTCAGAACTGGGTTAACATGAGATTACATTGCGAATACGGACCAGTTTGCTTTTGTCCCTCACGTTAGAGGGTGGGAGAGCGAGAAGACTCGTCCCGGGACATGCCCTCCGCGATTGAGGCCGCTCAGGTCCAGCCGCGGAGCTTTAGCGTCGTTAGGTAGCTCCCATCGGGATGCTACCCAGCAAGGGAGGCCATTAAATCTCGGTGGGTCCCATCTTGGCCAGGTTCGTGAGCCCGTCCGCCTTAGGTTCCTAGGGGGACGAGAATGCATATTACGTATATAGCATGTTTAAAGTTATATGTATATTTATTAATTATTTATTATATTTTCATTACTGATTATCTTTATAATATTTTTTTTTATTCCTTTATTATTTCAAATTATACAATATATATAACTTTATTTCAGCTTTTTTCTCAATTTATTTTTTCCTATTACATATAAATATAACGATAGTATGACTATAGTATTTTACCGTGATTATAAATATAATTACCGTATAGATCTATATATATCCATTACGAATGAGTGGAGATTCAAAATCGAGGCCGGGTTATTTCCACTTCATATGAACCGGTGTGTTGAGTGTAAGAAGACGGAGCGGTGATAGAAGGATCAACTTTGAGTGTAAATAATAATAATAAGGAGCGCATTAGGGAAGTTATGTGGTGTGAAAGATAGGTTTAGCTCATAACTGTGAAGAAGATTAATTCCATTAAACAGAAGACCAGAAACATCGAACAGCAAATTGGAGAACGTGGTGCAATATTTTTTCAGGGGATTGATAA